>JADRCD010159311.1:0-11021 GCA_019843815.1 Montemys delectorum | reverse complement strand
GCATAAATTAATGGTAAGTATATATAGTAGTAGTTAGGAAACTTCCATCAAAAATTATACTTACTTACTTATAAATTAAATTTTATTTAACTATTTAATTTTTAATTATTTAACAAATACAAACAAATTATATTTACTTATAAATGTAGTTCACAGTGTACTGTTCATGGAAATAATCAAGTTAATAAACAAGATAAACAGTCTGGATACTTTATGTTTGTGTGTATATGTAACAGCCCTGGTTATGTCAGTGGTAACTATGTAGCTCAGGTTGGACCTTAAACTCCTTTTGCACCCTTATGCCCCTGAAATTCCGTCTGCAGGAGTTTAATATTGACCAAAATTAGTCCAAGGGTTTAGCCAGAGTTAAAACCTCAGTCCAGGTCGTTTATACACATGCCTGGGAGGCAAAAACATGTTTAAGGTAAACAGGTATGTAAGAGTAAATTCATGTAGCAAAGGAAGAGTTTGAACTTCTGACCTTTCTGACTTCACCCCTCCCTCCCCCATCCCGCACACATACACAGCTGACGGCATCACGAGCCTGTATCACTACACTGGTTCTGTGTGGTGGGAGGTGGAACCCAAGGCTTTCTGTACACTAGATTAGAACTGCCAACAGAGCCACAGCCACAGCCTGCTGCTGGAGTCTTAGGGGATTTTACTTTTTGAACTGTATAATTTCCAAATATTCACTGTCTATCTATAATACCAGCTTAGCAAAAGAAAAAAAAAGGGGGGGGGGGAGAGTGAAATAGAAAGGTATAAACTTTTTAATAAACTAACATAGAAAGGATAGAGGCTTTTACAGTGCTGTGAGAGGCTACCTGGTGACTTAACTGAGGACACTCGATGCTTATGCCTGTGTAATTTCCCTCGCAGGAATTTAACCTTGACAAATCGTGGAGGGGTTTATTCAGAATTAAGACCTCGATCCTGGATGTTAGTTTACACACATGTCTAGGGTGCAAAACGTGCTGGAAGTAAAACTGGTATATAATAAAAGGGACAGACAATACTAAGCTCTAAAGATAAGAGGCTTGATAGACCGACAAGCAATAAGGGAAATGAAGCAGATACCAGCGGGAAAAGACAACTGTGATGTGTTCTTTCAAAAGCAGGTCGGAAAAAAAAGGATGTTAATAATCATCCTTTTTTTTTTTGCCTTTTTAAACTAAAATAGTCTTGGAAAATTACATACCAGTGTTAACAATGGCTGTCTCTGAATGATGGTGTTGGGGATAATTTTTATCTCCCATGTTATTTTCTGAAATTTCCTGTGGTAAAAACAAATCACTGTGTAAGAGAGAAAGGACATTGATTTGATTCGTAATAGGTTTCATTCCACAAGAGTGGATGGAGCTGGCCGGGGGCAGGGTGTCACCTTCCTCCTGTCCCTCTGCCCTTCTCAGATGGGTTCAGGACGCACACTCTGCTTTACAGATTTGAGTGACTGCCTGGCTTTTGTTGCTTTGCTTCTCTCTCTCGAAAGGTATTTAGGAAGGTTTTAACAGCCCTTGCAGAGGCATGAACTCTTCTAATGTTAGCCGTTTGATTTGATCCATAGATTTCCACAGATTTTCTTTACATCTTCAGATATGTACAGACGCCCCTCTTATTTCCTTTTACCTATCTTGATTGTGTAATAAAACCACCCAGGAATTTCCTCTGCTTTACAGTAATGTATTCTGGATGTTTTACCTTCCCGGTTCCCATCTCTCTTACTACACAGCTAATTTTCACCCATGCATTTGTTACTTAGCTACAGGTTTTGATTGTGTAGGCTATCCATGAATATGTTTTATTTTGGGTAGCCCCAAAGAATGGCAGCTGAAAACTAAAAGTTTGCCTCCCAGCCATCCCTTAGGGCCCCTCCCAGAAGCAAACAGTAGTCAATCCGTTTTTTTCTTTGTTTGTTTGTTTGTTTTTTGAGGGTTTTTAGACTGTCAGGGAGTCTGGGGGGCTGGGGAGATCACTCGGTGACTAAAGTGCTTGTTGTTACCAGCATGAGAACTTGAGTTCGATCCCTCAACCCCCAGCCTTGTAAAACAGCAAGGTTTGGTGGCAAAAGCCCTGGGAAGACAGATAGCTGCCTGGGGCTGCTGGCCAGTCAGCCTAGACTAGTTGGTGAGTGTACCCGGATACCCAAAGTGGGTTGCTCCCGAGGAATGACAGCTAAGGTAACCCTCTGGCCTCTGTATTTATTTATACTCATGAACACACAGAGAACAAACAAATCAGCGTGAATTCTGACACTTCACTAATCCTAAGGGCATGAAGGCCTGAGCCCTGCTGCCTCTTTCTTTGCCTGCTATCACCCAAGCCCTCTCCTCCCCCTTCCCTCCCCAGCTCTTCCGTTTTCATCAGTTTTCTTTTATACTAAGTAACTGATTTTATGTTTTAAAGTGACACATTTAAACGCTGACACTTTCATTTATCAGCTTCCAACCATGTCGGTCCACACAGTCTCTGCTTTGAGCTGCACATCCTGTGTTTTGCTATGCTGCTAGCATATGTTTATTATAATATTTGTACCATAATTTATCACATTATTCTATACAATGTATGTGAAACACTTAGTCCAGCCCTGCTCGCTCTGACCCCGCTCGCTCCAGCATAATTCACTGTAGCTGTCTTCAGACAGACCAGAAGAGGGCATCTGATCTCATTATGGGTGGTTGTGAGCCACCATGTGGTTGCTGGGATCCGAACTCAGGACCTTCGGAAGAGCAGTCAGTGCTCTTACCTGCTGAGCCATCTCGCCAGCCCGAAACACTCAGTCTTATTTATTTATTTATTTATTTATTTATTTATTTTTAACACTCAGTCTTATAACATTCATATTCTGTTCTGTGGTCTTCTTAACTCTACTGTGCCTCCTCAGTGAAGTTACTGCTAAGATAAATTAACTAAAAAACAACCATTACAATAATATTTAGATAATAGGTAATGTTTTTATCCTATCAAGTAGAATAATTAGACATGCACAAAGGCTTTATGGCACAATGTCAGTGGCATTTGCCATCCGAGGGAAAATTGCCTGAGTGCGGAGCTTTAGTGCGGCATCTTTTGTTTTTCTTTCTGTGTTCAGAGATTCATTTCTCAGCCATTGTCTCTATCTCACGCTGTCCTGAGTACCACACTCCCAGGCTTTCTTGCTACATCCTTTGTGGCTTTCTTCCCCTTGTGAATACATGTGTACAAGAAGAGCTACCCCTGGCTTTTGATAGGATTTGGAATGTCTCCATGGAGATAAATGAGCACGCTTAAGTGTACAGTTATGACTTAGTGAAAAATAAACTCGCTTGGTCAGGCATGTGAGCTTGCATGTGTAATCCCAGGATTTAGAAGGCTGAGGCAGCGGGATTGATAGCTAGGCTAGTCTGCAATACTGAGTAAGACTTTGTCTCAATCAATCAATCAATCAACCAACCAATCAATCAATCAATCAACAAACAAACAAGACTGTAAAGACAAACTGTGAACCTCCCCTGCATAAACACTACCATCACCCCAAAAGTTTCCCTTAGCTCTTTCCCATTCAGTCCCTCTCACCATCCCTCCCTGCTGATCACTGACTACCCACACCCAACACCTCCGTCACACAGAGGGTAGAATATGGCATGTTTTCTTGTGTATTCAACCTCTGTCTCATAGCACAAGGCTCTTAAGACTCAGTAGTGTTGCTGAAGGCGTCAGTGGCTCATCATGTCCATTTTTTTCTATCTGTTTACAGTTAATGGACATTTTTGTTGTTTTTGTTGAAAGCTGGCTTGTAATGCTGCTGTGACTGTACATAGGCAAGGGTCTCTGTATTCCTTGTCTTTTATCTCTCTTTGGTAGCTGGAAGCCCAATACCAAACTTCATCCTTCATAGATGGTGCTGTTAGTGTTCCGTCTAAAAAGACATACCCAGTCAGATGAGGCAGTGCATGCCTGTAATCCCAGCAGGAAGGAGGTAGAGGCAGGACAGTCGAGAGTTCTAGGCCTGATTTAGTCTCTTGAGACGTTGTCTCATGAATAAGTTAAACAAATAAATAGGTAATTTATTACCAGTGAAACGTAAATATAAAAGTATGACATGTATTCATGAAGACGTCATAATGAAACTTGCTATTTTATACAGTAAAATGTTTAATTAAAAAAAACCTGCTTTAAAAAAGATATTACGGGCTGGTGAGATGGCACAGTGGGTAAGAGCACCGACTGCTCTTCCAAAGGTTGTGAGTTCAAATCCCAGCAACCACATGGTGGCTCACAACCACCCGTACTGAGATCTGACGCCCTCTTCTGGTGCATCTGAAGACACCTACAGTGTACTTATGTATAATAATAAATAAATCTTTGGGCCAGAGCAAGCAGGGACTGAGCGAGCAGGGTCTACCGAAGCAAGCAGAGGTCCTAAAAAGTCAATTCTCAACAAGCAGATGAAGGCTCACAACTACCTGTACAGCTACAGTGTGTACTCATATACATAAAATAAATAAATAAATAATGCATCTGAAGAAACTTACATTTTTTAAGACTGAAAAGATGGCTCAGTGGGTAAAGGTGCTCACAGATGATCTAAGTTCTAGCCCTGGGACCTACACTATGGAGAGAGAGAGAATTGGCTCCAGGGTTGTCCTCTGACCTTCACCCAGATGCCATGTGTGTGCAAATCTATATGTGCACACAGACACATACATACACACACACACACACACACACACACACACACTCAGGGACATATGCATGCATACTCATACACACATGCATACTTATGTACACACGCATGCATGCACATAGGTATATACACACTTGCATAGGTACATGCACATGTACACATACAGGCAACATACACAATACATGTAATTAAAAAAATTTTCAAGTCATAACCAAACCCAAGGTCACCTAATTTCTCCCATGTTCTCTTCTAGAAGCTTTATGGTTTTGTGTTTTATAATTATAGTTTCATGATCATGATTAGTTTCATGATCTGGCTTGAGTTATTTTTTGTGGGAGGTATTTGTGTCAAGATGCAATGCATTTTTCCTTTGGCGTGTGGTATCCAATGATCCACAAATCTATTAAAGAGATTAACCTATGGTCTGGAGACTTGCCTTGGTCACTTGTCAAAGAGCAGTAGACCATAGTTACAAGAATGTACTTCTGGGCTCCTTATGGTACTCTCATGTCCATTCTTTCATATGCCCCTTCCTGACTGAGAGCAAGGTGCACATTCAGGTAGGATAGGCTCTCAACTTTGTTCTTTTCCTGTAGAGTAACATTGGCTCTTCTGAGCTTGTCTCTCCATAGAAACTTGAGATCACCTGTTAACAACTTGCTGGCTGGGATCCTTGTTGCATTTCATCTGTGCTCAAAAACCCACAGTTGGCGACTGAGTCTTCGTGGTCTTCTATCAGGGATGTGTAGTTTCCTTCATATGCTCAAAGTACACATTTCATTAGATTTATAGATATTTTGGTGTTAATGTAGAGAGTGTTTTTTAAAATCTCAATTCCAATTGCTCCTTACAAGTGCATAAGAACATATGTATATATTCAGTTCAGGAGGATTTTTTTTTCTTTTTAGAATTTTACACATTTATTTATTTATATTTATCGACATTTATTTAGTGTGTGTGCATGTGTATATGTGCAAGTGCACACACACACATGCACACACACTCAGAAGGAGTCAAGGGACAGCCTGCAGGAGCCAGTCTTCCTTCTCCTTCTATCGTGTTTTGAGAACTGAACCATTTTGTCCAACTTGATGGTAAGTACTTCACCCACTGAGCACACAGATCTTCACATCATTTGGTGATTTCTTTATGCAAAGAACCAAACTATCCATGAGTAAAGACAACATCTACTCCTTTCAACCTTATGCTGTTTGCTGTTTGCTCTTCCCTTATTGTTAGGACTCCTAGAATGATATTGGATCAGGGTGGTGCCAGTAGACATTCTTGCTGCCTCTGGATTAGTTTTTGCATTGATTTCATTTTCTATTTATATTTTAGATCGCGAATTCAAACTCCATTCATATCATTCATGTCTATCTTATTTTTTCAGTCACTTATTTTCAGTTTCCAAGACTGTTCTTTTCATGCTTGTGTCAGAGAGAGGTGAGCAGCTGAGAAGGAATAAGAGAATTGCACAGGAAAATACTGTGCAAGCTGGGCAATACCACAGAGGCACAAGCTGGTCCAGAATGATTGTTTCCCCTATCAATAAACTATGCAGGAAACACAGCACCATACAAGAAATATTTGTATGGAGGATGGAAAAAAGGCATTTCACTTATAGGCAAGAGGAGAATTAGCATTATTTATAGCAAACTCAAAGAAAGAACTGTGGAATTACTGGTCCCTGTTACAGTGCGTATTCTGGAAGCAAAGGCAAACAAAGCCATCTAGGTGAAGCGGTGCATGCAGTGCAACCACATCCTAAAACACGGACCCTGGAGCCCACTTCGCCTCGTTGTGGAATTGTCAGGATGGGACTCGGGGTCGGCTGATTACTGCACAAAACCAGGTTTCAGAATCCTTTGCCACACAAAGAACCGGGTCCACTAAGAAGTAATGAGCTCCAGATTAAATGACTCATTGAATTGTTAAAAGTTACAAGAAATTAGCTGGGTGGTAGTGGCACATACCTTTCATCCCAGAATTTTGGAGGCAGAGGCAGGTGAGTCTCTGAGTTCGAGGTCAGCCTGGTCTGCAGAGTGAGTTCCAGGACAGCCAAGGCTACACTAAAAAATTCTGTCTCAAAAAAAAAAAAAAGTTACAAGAAACTAAACACTGAAGAATACATTACAACCCCTGTGCCATTAAAGCAAGACATGAAGGTCTATGTTGACCTGAGAGCCTGTCATTAACACGTTTCCATGGTCACTGATGGGGTATTTTAAAATATAAATTTGATGGGATCTCCTTCCAAGAAGACTTTTGTTTCACATAAAGGAATTTTATTTGTGCCTATAACTACCCAGTGTGCATTGGGCTTCTCCGAGGCTTCAGAGTGACACATAGTCGATGCACCATAAAGGGGCATGCCTCATACTCTGAGCAGCCTCACAAGAAGGTCGACCACCTTCCCTGCTGAAGTTCTGCTCAGAACCCTCAAACTATTTATCATCAGAAAATCTTTACTACCAAATTTACCGCATTAGGGTGTGGGAGCATTTCCCACAGCAGGAAAGATTTGGTTTTATAAAATTCAAAGAGCCACAGGAGTGCCTCCTACTCATTGTGCCCCAGCCATCACTGAGAGCTTTTCTCCTTATGTGGAGCCACACATGCCCAGGGGTCTTCACTCAGCTACATGGTACAAAGTCACATCGTCCTAGCAAGCCCATTGCTCATGCAGGGAAAATAGACAACTCCTGAGCTCAATAGGATCAGATATGGTGTCTTAGGGTTACTATTGCTATGAGGAAACACCATGAGCAAAGCGTCCTGGGGAGGAATGGCTTATTTGCTTACACTTCCACATCACTATTCATCATCAAAGAGACCCAGGACAGGAACTCAAATAGGGCAGGAACCTGGAGGCAGGAGCTGATGCAGAGGACCTGGAGGAGAGCTGTTGACTGGCTTTCTCCTCATGGTTTGCTCAGCCCACCTCCTTGCAGAATCCAGGACCAGAGCCCACAGGTGGCACCACACACAATGATGTGGACCCTCCACCCACCCATCACTGATTATAAAAACGCCCTACACACTTGCCTACAGCCTGATCTTAGGGAAATATTTTCATAATTGAGATTCCCTCCTCTTAGATAACTTTAGCTTGTATCAAGCTAGCATAAAATTAGCCAGTATACATGGTGAATCCTTTGATGGGAGATGGCTTGGCACTATCAGAAGTGATCACCTCTCTAAAAAATATTTGTTTGTTTGTTTGCTTGCTTGTGCCCTGTCTGGACACCTCAGTTGACGGTCTCAGATACACTAGAGTTAGAGGCTGTTATGAGATGCTACATGGTTGCTGGGAGTCAAACCAGAGTGCTCTGGAACAGCAGCCAGTGCCTGTAACAGCCGTGCCATGTCTCCAACCCCAAATGACCAGTCTTTAAAAAATAGTTCACACAACTTGGACTATATTCCCTTAAATAATTATGATACACACTCTACAATCAGGTTAATGGAAAATCCTTTCCTTCCTCAAATGCCCTTAGGAAAATACTTGCCTGTGGTTAGAATGATGGACAGTCTTCCTGGAGTGGCTTTTCTTCTCTCAGGCCCCACTTAACAAATGTGAAACACATGATGAAATCATAGCTCTAGTTTACGTAACTGTCAAGGAAAAATCTGCTGAAATGTTGACGAGAACATTTTGATGGCCCTGTGGGACAGACCACTTGAACTTTGACCAATTTTAGCATCACTCCTTTTGTGTGCCTCTAATATAGCACACATCACCTTAAACAACATCTGTACCAGGAGAAGATGTAACTGAACCAAATGGAGCCTGTGGCTTTTGGTCTATGTATAAGAAGGAGATAGAGAGAGAGAGAGAGATGTGATCTGAACCATAACAAGGAAGCAAAGTCCAAATTATAGAACATTCTATAGAACTTGTAGTTTACAAATCAAGGAACATGGAACTTCCCAAAGTTGGGACAGGAGAATAGTAATCACATGTCATGTATGATTGTGTTGGAATCCCAAGGGAAAAATCAAGCAAGAAGCAATCATGAGATAAGTATCGGATGACTATTGAATGTGCTTCTGCTGTGTAAGACGCAGCACGTTGTTAGTAGAGCTGGAATGTTTGAGACCAAATGAACAAAAGATTATAGAGTTCTCAGAACCATGGCTGGGGCTGCCTCAAGGCCAGATGTGGAGGGGATGATACAGAGTTGCAACTATGTTGAAGGCTGGGCTTGCTAGTCCCTGACTGCACAGTGGTAGAGAGGCGTCTGCTGTCCCTATCTGCCATCTGCAGGAGGGGACTAGTTAACACTTACTTCTCACAGTTACTGAAAGAATTGTAACCATTGGTTCTTCTGGTATCTAGAATGACAGTACAGTGCCTATTAGACATTTAGGTGAGTTAGGTACTGTTCTAAGATGTGCTAATAATGAGTAATACTAATTAAGTCTTTATAACACCCCAGGGACAGAAATAATTACTACTCCAATTAACACACTAAAATCCTAAGCAACTTATTGAAAGGCAAACAGTTCTATCCTGTACTCTTCCTGTCTTCCTTCCTTCCTATGCTGTGTGGCCCCCAAAACAGTGTGCTATGGGTGGAGTGTCAGGATAGGTGCAAACAGCCAAAGCATGAGTCAGCGTCAGAGAGACCTGAAGCCATATACTATACCCTAGCAATGACTTAATCCATGGTATCTGTTTTCAACCTGGGGTCCCCTGTTTCTAGATTAACAAGCATGGCTTTCTAGATTAGTGGTGCCAGCTTAGGCACATAAATGGCCCACTGCTTTGCTGGATCCGAGGATCTCACTGACCATTGTCTTTCACCCACTACCAAACCTTTAGGTTCACTATACCAAACCTTGGCCCCCAAAGGCAAGACAGACAATTCCAATACCAGAACCACCTTGGAAATGATAAAGCCCCCAGAATGGAAAGGACTATGAATCCCACAGGCTGCTCACTAGTTCCTCTGCACCCAGAAACAGGTTCTCACCTGTGTTAATTCAAGATATAAAAGAAACAAAAGCAGAACAAAATGTTTATTTGGTGTCCTGTTTGTTCCTTGGGGGGGGGGGGGCCTAGGCAATGTTTGTTAATTATGTACAGGTTGTTGGCCTTTGACTTTAAACCTACATTTCTGCTCTCTATGTATCAACTTGTGCAAACATCTGTGCACTGAGCCCAGGTGGGCACACTTCAGTAGGTGAATGAACCTTGGAGCTCAGTGGAGGTCAGGACAACTATTCTGCCCAGGGAGCAGTGTTCAGACAATTGTCTTGATAGTCACTATTTGGTGCACTTTCCCCATATTTTATACAAGTAGACATAGCCAATTGTCGCAAGAGAGCATCTTTAAAATATATCTGTGACCAGCTGAAAATGGATTGTGGAGACAAGCCAAATAGACAAAGTAGAATAGAAATTTTCAGAGCTCTAAGACCCTATCCCAGATGGGAAGTCAATTATTCAGTTTTCTCAGCCACATGCTAGGATACCTTCCACAGAGGGTTTGTCTATGGTGCTAAGAATGGACCCATCCCATCCCATCCCATCCCATCCCATCCCATCCCATCCCATCAATCAAGAGATAGACTCAGGGAAGTGGAATGATTTGCCCATGGTCGCAAAGCCAGTGGACAGGGTTCTCTGAACTCTGGTCACCGAACCCTTGACTACCATTGCTGGAACAATGGGGAGAAAGAAGCGGCTTAGGAGGCTTTGTAGGCCGGTGGCATCCCATGCAGGGAGAAGGCAGGGATCTGAGGCTGGACTGTCCTGGCACAGTCACCTGTTTCCTGTGTGAGCTGGCCCCAGTGTTGGAGCTGCTGCTCTGCCACCTTCCATGCCACCTGAAAGCCTCCTTGGCTCTCTTGCTTCAGACGCAAGGACTATCGCAGCCAGGCCACTGATGCTATCTCAAACCTCAAAACTGGAGATGCTGAGAGCTCTTCAACCATGACACATCCAGCAGGTGTCAATAAGGGGCTTCAGCTCTGATTTTAACTGTTGCCTTTACCACATCCCCTGTTTGGCTGAGCACCTCCCCAGAGGCAGACAGGGACCTCTCAACTCTTGTGAGAGTCTGCATGGAGGTCAGATTTACTTCTAAGCAACAAATATCTCACATCCTCCTTTGGGTAACCCACAAAATGTACACACACACACAAATGCACACGCACACAGAGGCAGACTCATGCCCTCCTCCCATCCTTTCCTGGAAGGGGGGCCAGTGTCTACTACATGAAGCCACACCCTATAGAACAGCAGGGTTCCACATGTTCCCTCTTCTCTAGTAGACTTCTACATTCCTTCATTTCAGCCATCCTGAGACTGCAGGGTTAGCCAAGCCTAGTCACAAGGAACATTGTCACA
>JADRCD010159310.1:0-15764 GCA_019843815.1 Montemys delectorum | reverse complement strand
TCTGATTATCTCTAGTGCTACCTTCCCTGGCTAAATCTGACTGGGGCCTATCCTTCCTGTGATCCTGGTTGTGTCAGAACTCCTCAGAGTCAAGCTGTCTCTGTGATCCTGTCATTCTGGATCCTGTGATCCTGAGCCCGTTAGAGCACCTGGGTGTACAGCTTCCTCTGGGAATTATTAGGACTCCCTGTAGAGTTTGGGCCCAAGATGTGCTCAGGGCACAGGCCTAGACAGACTGGAACTTGTTTCTTTTCTTAACTACTAATCATAGTGTCAGGGCTGTAGTCTTCTGACACAGTAGATCTAAGTCCCACTATATGTGTTAAATGAGTGAAATTTACCTTAGAAAGGTATTACGTCGTATATTCATTTATTATTATATCATTATGTTTTTGATATAGGGTCTTGTCTGTAGCTCAGGCTAGCTTCAGATTCATAAGTGAGCATGCTCCCTAATTTATCCCTCACTGTTTCTGTACAGGCTGTGCAACAGGTGATTACTAACCTGCTGATTGGGAAGATAGAGCTTCGCTCAGAAGATTCTCCTGATATTTTGCCTTACTCTCATGAAAGAAGAGTGGAGAAGCTCGTTGTTCCCCTTGGGGAAGAACTAGGAGCCGTTCAAAAGACGTATATCCAGGTAAGCTATTTTCATCAGATTGGGGTTCTGATAAATAAGCTGGTAATGGAATGGTCTCAGAGTATAGTAAAGGTTATGCTGTACTTCACAGACTATATATATATGCAGCATTTCACTTCATTATAATTTTTTTAAAGATTTATTCATTTATTATATATAAGTACATTGTAGCTGTCTTCAGACACACCAGAAGAGGGCATCATATCTCATTACAGATGGTTGTGAGCCACCATGTGGTTGCTGGGATTCGAACTCATGACCTCTAGAAGAGTAGTCAGTGTTCTTAACCGCTGAGCCATCACTCCAGCCCCTCATTGCATTATAATTATGAAGTTGAAAAACATCTCTGAAATTGAAACTTTGGAAGGTCAGTCAGCCCTGTTTTCATATGCACTGAACCATTTTTTTGTTTACAAAAATGGGCATTCGTGAAACAAATAGCCGTACGCTGGCTATGGTGGTGCTGGGATTGCCTCTGGGTACCTAATGAGCATACATCTAGATGACTCCGGGCTTTATTTTTTTTTTTCTTCCATGTAGCCTAGACTGAATTCGAGCTTGTGACCCCCTTTCCCATCCTCTTGAGTATTAAGATTACAGGAATGGTGGGCAGTCCCTGAAAGCTTTATACCTCCACAGGGAAACATCTGGGTGAGGGAAGACTAAAACTTGGTTAAGTCCAATTTTTTAGTAACCTGTGCTTGGCTAATACTTCAGGAGTCTGACATCAGCTGGTTTATTTTTGCCATATTTAAGCACACCACAAGTGTTGAAACAAGTTTTTACATAACAATTCACACAGGTCCATGAGTACAACAAAGGTTAAGAATGTTTACAAACTATATATAGCTCCATCCGTATGGATTCCGGTTGTCTTAGAAACAGTGCTCAAGGGTCTAGGAAGAATGACTGAGGCATACATAACCCATAGCCCATAGGAGTCAGGATTTGGCTTGGTCCTAAGATAACATAGACGTCACTTAGGCTGTTGACATCTCTCACAAGGAGGAATTTTATGGCCTAGAAGTCTTGAGGTTTTAGTGGGAAAGGGTTTGATAAAGCATAAATTTGGGGAGATCCAAGTGGAGACCAGCTCATCCGACAGCAAAGGATCACCAGGCTGTCAACTGCATTGTTCCCCTGCCTTCTGGGAGAACAGGCTAAGATCGGCACAAGTGAAACTGCCTACAGTTTCGCCAACTGAGTTCTCTCAGGAGAGGAAACAAGGATCTGAAATAAAGGGTTAGAGATGCAAGAGAAATAACGGATACCAAGTTGAAATAGTCCAATCAAGGTTCCAACTTTACTTATAGAGGCCAGGGTTTTTATAGTCACACAAAAAACTGAAACCAAATCTCTAGGTTACATGTTTGCATAACATAAACACTGTAGAGTCCTCAGCAACTTGGATGTCTTCAGGCAGTGGGTGGACTTCCAGATGGCTTCTTCAAAGGAGAACTGAAGTCTGCAAAGAGCTTGTTTAGCTCCCCAGGTGAGCTAGTAGCTTCCAAGCTGAGACTGTCAGAATGTCAGAATGAGGATGGCTGGGCTGAAGCAGGAGGTGACACACAAGGACCTTTTTGCCCTCTACAAGGAGTGTGGAAACATTCCTGGTGAGTGTGTGTGCCTGTGCATGTATGCGTATTCCTAAATAAATGGCCATATCCTGCTCAGTCTGTATAGTGCCTTGAAAGCTGACCAGTTTGTAGTATACAAGCAGCTAGTGTGCTCTTCCATGGGGAAGGCTTTTCTGGTGCTGTCCGCACTCCTTAGTTGCCTATAGTTCTTCGTCTAGGGTTGAGGCCTCCTGAGCCCAGTGTATATTTTTTAAGTGAACTTTTGGACCACACTATGAAATGCACACATGCATAGATGTATATAAGCAGCATTGCACACAAACTGTGGCTCTGAATTTTCACAAAGTCAATGTATCCATAATTCAGCCAGAAGTTTCTTTTTCTTTTTGAGACAAGGTCTCTCTGCCTACCCTAGAACTTGGTATGAAGACCAGGCTGGCCTTGGACTCACCGAGATCTGCCTGTTCCTCCTGCCTCTTGGGTGCTAGCAGTAGTTTCTTTAGAATATTCTTATAATATGGTTCTCAAATGGAAGTGACTTTCCCCACTCAGGTGATAGCAGTGTCCTGACACTTTGTTACTGCTTTAACTGGGAGCAGGGGGACAGGGAAGAAAGGGGGCCTGGTGTGCAGTTACTACTGCTCCTGTTGTAAAGGGGCCAGGAAGTGACTGACATCCTGCAGGGTACAGAATAGCCATCCATAACAAGGGATTCCCAGGCCAAATTACCAAATGCCAGTATTGCAGCCATTGAGAAACTAGTATACTAGTATTTTATTTTCAAGGCCGTTCTGTATGTCTCCTAGAAAAAGAACCATGTGTTTTTAAATCTTCATCCTCACTGATTAAGAACGGTTTCCATTTTTCTCCCACTTATCCTACTGAGAGATGAAGTTAAGTTTCTCTTTCCTCAAATTTGGGCTTGTCCTGATTTAGAAATAAGCTATTAGGCCAGGCATGGTCACACAGACCTTTACTCCCAGCTCTTGGGAGACAGAGGCAGATAGATCTCTGTGAGTTCCAGCTTGGTCTACATAATGTTATTGTGGCAAGCCAGGGCTACATAGTGAGCACCTGCCAAGAAGTGGGAAGGGAGGGAGGGAGGGAAGAAAAGAAGGAAAAAGAAGAGAAAGAAATAGGCTTGGGATGTTGGTCAGTGATAGAGCACGTGCTTGGGCCTTTCTTCTGTAAGACTGTGGGTTCAACCCTGAGTGCTGAAAAAGAAATGAAAAGAAGTAGACATGGTCTTAAATTATAGTTGAATTTATGTTTCTGCTCACTCTTAGATGGATGGTATCTGGATATAAATGCCAACGCTTTGGAATTTTGATGTCTTGTGTTTAAAAATTATGTCTTGTATTTAAAAATTATTAATAACACATACTTACTAAGTATGTGATAACGTCATTGTATTTGAAAAAGGACTTAAAAATAAACTTGAACTAAATTTCTTTTAAATTTGCAGATTTTGGAAACATTTGCCAGCTCTTTGATTCAGAGAAATGTTTTGATGAAAAGAGACATCCCCAGTCTAACAAAATACCAGATAATTCTGGCAAGAGATCAATTTAGGAAAAACCCATTCCCAAATATTGTGGTATGTATTTTGTTTGTTTGTTTTGTTTTTTTGAGACAGAGTTTCTCTGAGTAACCCTGGCTGTCTTGGAACTCAATCTATAGACCAGGGTGGCCTCAAACTCAGAGATCTGCCTGCCTCTGCCTCCCAAGTGCTGGGATTAAAGGCATGCACCACCACTGCCCAGCTGTGGTATGTATTTTTAAATAAATTTTGTTGACTTACTAAATCTTTACTAAGCGCTTGGTAAAATCTAAATGATAATTTCTTAGGTATATATTAATTAATTCAGTAAAAGTTTACATATAATTTATTGAAGGTTTGTTGGTTCACATTTGTTTTTTGTTGTTGTTGTTTTTATTGATTTAAGCTTTATTGCATTATGGTGAGAAAAGATATATAATTTCAATTTGTCTCATTTTGTTAACATTTAAAAATATATTTTAAGTACATCACATTCTTTTTTTTTAGATATTTTCTTTATTTACATGTAAATTTCTCCTTTCCCAGGTTCCCCTCCAAAAAACAAACAAACAAACAAAAACAACAAGAACAAACCCTTTTGCCTCCCCCCATATCACATTCTTCTCTCCCTTTTGTACCTCAACTCCTCCCAGAGACCCCCCCTTCAATACCTGCAATACCTTTTGGGGTTTTTTTTTTTGTCATATTCTTTAAAATTTATAAAATATTGTAACAATTAAAAATGAGTATTATAAAAGTTGTTTGATATAAAACAACAATCAATTGTACAGTCTTATGTAGATGCTTGCCTATAACAATACTGAAAATACAAATGTTTTTCTCAATATAAATTTGAAATAACTCCAAACATATTAACTGTATATTTTAAAATAATGCATCACTTGGGGAACAGTGTGAGACTGTATCTCAAACAAAAGGAGTAGCAGGAGACAGCAGAGCAGTAAGAGCACTTACCGCTAAACCTCTGTGCACACGCGCGTGCATGCGCCCACCCACACACACACACACACACTAGATAAATGCATTTAAAGTATTTTAAGAGAGAATTTAGGTATGATTTATATACTTTATGTTTAATTAACTTATGTTATGTATGTGTGAGTTTGGACACATGTGCCCCATTTGTTCCCATCATTCTCTTTGTTGAGGCACAGTCTTATTTGTAATGCTTCCGTGCATACTCCAGGCTAGCTGGCCCACCAGCCTCTGCCTCCCATTTTTCCATAGGAGTGCTGGGAATACAGATGTGCCATATCACAAGCAAGACTCTAGGGTATACACACACATACACACACACACACACACACACACACACACACACACACAGAAGGAGAAATTAACAAAACAAAGTACTTGTCCTTCATGAGAACAAGTCTATCCAGCTATTTTCCATTTCCATCATAACTCACGTATTTGCCTCAGTGTTTGACCTATGGTAGGTAATTAGTAATGGCTTTAAAAGGACACACGATCAGCTGATATATTGCAAATAATCTACCTATGAAGAAAAATAATAAATACCAGTTTCCTGTTGATTTCTTTTTTTAAGGGATGATGTGGAAACTACACGGTACTTACATAGCCACACCCTGTCATGTGACACTCAGTAGAACCATCAAGTTATAACCAGTGTAGATGTTTATTATGGTCATCTGAACCTTATTGTCTTACAGTGACAGTGGCATGGAGTTGGTATTATCATTCCTTCTCTGTTTAAATTTTACATGTTTCTTCCAGGGAATTCAGCAAGGCATAATTGAGGGGGAGTTTGCTATCTGCATTAGTTTATATCATGGTTATGAGTTACTGCAGCAAATGGGAATGCGGTCATTATATTTCTTTCTTTCTGGAATCATGGATGGAACTAAAGGTAAGTTATATGAAATTATTTCAAAGAAACAATGACATGTTGTTCTGGTTTAAGACATTGAGCCAAAAACCAAGGTTTGAGTCCACTTAAACTTGAATTTTTTTTCAGTGGAAATAAATTTTTTTCATGCAATTATCTTGTAGTCACTATTCCCTCTCCTTAGTCTTCTCCTAGATCCTCCCCACCTCCCAACCAATCCATATCCACTTCTTCTTTCTTTATATTGATAAAACAAATTGGCAAAACAACAATAACAACAACAACCAAAAAAAAAAAAAAACCTAAACCAAAAAAAAAAAAAAAAAAAAAAAAAAAGGAAACACATATGTACACAGAAAAGCAAAACCCATGAAAACCAAGTCAGAAACCGTAAACAAGCAACAGAGACCAGAAAGGCAAAAAATACCAGACAAAGCAATATGAAACGAAATTCTCCTTAAATACCGTTGAGTTCGTTTTATGTTGATCATTTATTGGTGGACGTGGGACCTTGCAAGTATGGTTTGTATAACCCAGCAGTGTCAAGACCTAGGAGAGACAGCCAGGCCTCAACTGTCAGCAGATGGGGCCCTGAGGGATGCCAGGAGAAGTTCTCAGCTGCGCTTCTCCCAGCGAAGGGAAGATCTGCAAAGACAAGAGACTCACAAACTTTACCCAGCTAGCTCTATAAGCAAGCCTTGCTCAGCTGCCGTCACTGTCCAGGGAGTCCTACTTATACCGTCCAAACATCACATATCCTCCTTGGGTCTTGCCTCAGCACATACATCCAATCACCTGGAGTTCACAGAAGCAGCAAGAAACTTCAATACATCATAAGTTTTTTGGCATGTATCTCTCTATGGAGTCTTAACAAATGCAGCTCAACTATACAATGCAAGGCGGACCAATAAATGTATGTTGTTAGCAAAGAATTCTTCATCATGTGTCCTTTCACGTGCTTGCTTTAGCAGAGCATCCTCTCTCCTGTGTCTGCTTCAGCTAAACATTCCTTCAGGAATCTGCCTTAGTCTTTCACCTGTGCCTACTTCAGAACACCATCCAACACAATGGACTCTCGAATGAACCCTTCAGTTTCCACTTCACATCGTGCGTAGCTAGGGCAGATTGTTGACTTCCATGTTAAATTTGAGAAGTTTGCTTCACAGCTAAAGTCAAAGGAGTAAATGTTCTTATTTATGAAGCCTTTTCATATTTCCTACAGGAATGACACGGGCAAAGAATGAGCTCAGCCGAAATGAAGACTTTATGAATCTCTACGCTCACCTGCAAAGTGTGTTTGCTCACACTCGAGATCCTGCCACAGCCAGCAACGCTTTGGCTTTCCAGAAAGGTCTGTTATTTCAGTGAAAACTGGGTTGTTTTAACTGAGTGCAGTGACAGCTGCTTGGGATGCTGAGGAAGGACGATCACTTCAGCCTAAGATTGTGAGCAGCTCCAGCAGCACAGAAGACCCCATCAGAAAAAGAACTGCTACTGCATACTGTTTTTCTTGATGAAGAGTAATGTTGAAACTTTTCCCTGTCTGTGTGTCCATCTGTGTATACATTCTTCTATTTGTGTAGCCACAGTCCTGCTAAATGCTAAGTGTTTTGTTCAGTGAGTTAGGATATTAAGATCGATGTATACAAATTTATATAAGGCTAATAAACTTTAAATGGATATATAAGTAATAGTTGCTGGTAGTAAAAAGTCCTAGGACTACTCATTATTGAAATGTAGTTAAACTAAAACTGTATTTTTTATTCCCTTTTGTTTTGCTGAGTCTATCTGAATTCTCTCTCAGAATGATATTTTTATGAAAATTAAAGGTTTTGTTTGTGCTTACATGCTATCTAGAGAGTACTTACATTTGGCAGCAAAAAATAAGGTTTTGTGTTTGGGTCTCTTTTTGAGACAGGATCTCGTGTGCTAAGGCTTAGCCTTTAGCACTCTCTGTAACCGAGGCTGGCCTTGAAGTCTTAATTCTCCTTCCTCAACCTCCCAAGTGCTGGAAGGGAAAATTTTAAGTTCTAACATGTATTTTTTCTTTATTTTAGATTTATTTTTATTATGATTACGTGTGTGTGTGTGTGTGTGGTGGGGGGATGCTTGTGGAGGGAGTCACAGGTGGTTTTGAGTCACCTGATGTGAGTGCCAGGAACCAAACTCAGGTCTTCTGGAACAGCAGTATGCGCTCTTAGCTGCTGAGCTACCTCCAGGCCTAACATGGACTTTCAGAAAGATGTGTTACTCCACAGGAAGAGAATTGATAGAGGCCGAGCTGCTGCACAGCTTTAATCCCAGCAGTGCTGAGGCAGAGGCCGGCAGGTCTCTATGAGTTCAAGACCCTATTTTTGATATGGGAATATATAGAAAAAAATAATTGGGTTTTTTTTTCCTCCCTCTTCAGGAAATACAGAGAAAAAATTTGTCTATAGTCATCCAAAGTTAAAGAAACTGGAAGAAGTTATACTTGAGCACTTCAAGTCATGGAATGGTAGGTAACAATTAGTAGTTTTAAGACAAAGTGGTAACTGAAAACAAGTAAAATCCCTAGGGAGGATGTAGAGTCTAATTACTCTGGATAATGATATTTAGAACTTCTGGAAAGTTGGGATAGGTGGGAGAGAAAAAAATAATGGAATTTGAAAACTATGGTTTTACATGAGAAGTTTAGTTTGGGGCAGTATGAGGGAAATAGAGAATCAGCCAGCTCAAGTATATTTAGTAATGCTGTGTTCTGGATCACTGGGAGACACCAGGAGAGGGAGCGGTCTCTCAGCAGCTCCTTCCACCTCTTCCTGAGCACTTAGACACTGGCCAGTACTGGGATATAGGCTTCAGTAATCAGCCATTGTGGTGAATTGGAAAGACTAGGAGGTTTGGAGTAGACAGGGCGTGTAGTGAAGATGGGGCAGGTTAGTGCTCTCAGTTGGAACACTATAGTGCTTCCGTCTGCAAAGGAAGTAACATGCATGTGCTTGAACTGATGGGTTAGTCAGGTACTGATCCAGCTGATTTCTTGAGCCATGGTTTTATGACAGCCGATGAGAAATAGGGAGTTGAAGTGCCTAAGTACTTTTGAAGCAGGTATTCGTGAGTACGTAGTTTCAGGATTGTGCTTTCTAGTAGGCGCTCTCTCTCGCAGTGCTCTTCTGTTTGGGGTGCAGTCTTAGGCACGGAGCAGAAGGCCTTGTACATGCTAGACCATCTTCTTAGCCTTAAATGCTTCTAAAAACATAACGTAATTCCTGTTCCACAGCTAAAAACACCACTGAAAAGAAACGCCACGAGAGCAGAGTTATGATTTTTTCTTCATTTCGAGATAGCGTTGAGGAAATTGCAGAAATGCTTTTACAGCACCAGCCAGTGATTAGAGTGATGACGTTTGTTGGCCACGCTTCAGGGAAAAACACAAAAGGTTTTACCCAGAAGGAACAGCTGCAGGTAATTAATTATTAATTCTCCAGGTAATGAAATAAAAATAGAATGGATTAGCTCTGGTTATAACCCATCTTCTAACTTGGTTGTTGTGGTGTATGTCTTTAATGCCAGCACTCAGGGCTAGCTTGAGTTCAGAGCTAGCCTGGCCTACATAGCATATTCTAGGCTACTCGAAGCTATGTAGCAATACTATCTCAAACACACAAACACACATAAAAAAAGAACCGTGCAACAACAACAAGAAAGATAATTTTATAATTAATATGCAAGTAAAGACGGGTACTTTTGAAAGATCAGATGTGTTTTATATAGGTTTGAAATCTTACTCATTCAGTTATTTTAGGGGGGTTTGGGATAATCTGTTTATATATTTGAGACTGGCCTGGAACTGGTGTTGTTCCTGTGTCTACCTCCCAAGCACTAGGATTTCAGATGTGTCCTTACAGCTGCTTAGTGTTAAATGATCCTGCTCTTACATCTCTAGCATATAGCCTGTGTTTTTCCATGAGGTGCCAGAGTTCTGGGAGTAATGACATATTATTTTCAATTTCTACAAGTATTTTTATTTTTCATTATGTGTGTGTGTACATATGATTAAAGTAGAAATCAAAAGATTGTGAGATCCCTTGGAGCCAGAGTTATAGGTGGTTATGAACCAGCTGGATGTGGGTTCTAGGAACCAAACCTGAATCTTCTACAAGAATAGAAGGTGCTTTTAATTGTTGATCCATTTCTACAGCCCTTATTTTAACCTTATTTTGTGTGTGGGGATGCACACATGTCACAGCTTGTGTGTAGAGATCAGGAGACAAGCTGCGGAAGTCAGTTCCCATCCCAGAGGTCACACTCAGACGGCAAGGCTTGCTGGCAAGTGCTCGTGCCTGCGCAGCCGGCTTGCAGACCTGAGGCATTCTTTCTGATTTTATTATCTATTTAGAGACAGGGTCTCACTTTGTAGCCCTAGCTGGTCTGCAACTCAGACTCATCTGCCTCTTGAATGCTAGGATTTAAAGTGAGCACGACCATTCCAGGACTGAACATTATCAGTTTAGACACGCAGAATCATACCTTTAGTTCTAAGATACGATAAATAGGAGTAATTGGTCCCAGATTTTTTTTCCCTGCCCTCATCTCCTCTCAGTGATGCAGAAAGTAAAACTGGGCTTCCTTGTAGACCGAGAAACAAAGTTACTAACAGAGTGCTTTGGCATCTTAGTCATTAGTAAAACAAAGGAATTAGGACTGTTCTTTCTATTTTATCGGCACTGTTTTGGCTTATTTTGTCATTTTATGACATCCCATGTTCCCCATCCCCATGTGACGTTCTTAATGCTTTAAAATCTGATTTTACCTTTTCAAGATGAATGGGGGGAAATGCAAACTCTGCACATCTATGATGTTTTTCGTGAAGTGATTTTCATGTTGTTTGTATTTGAGGTGGTGAGACAGTTCCGAGATGGTGGCTATAACACGCTGGTTTCCACCTGTGTTGGAGAAGAAGGTTTGGATATAGGGGAAGTCGATCTTATAATATGCTTTGATGCCCAGAAGAGCCCAATCCGCCTCATACAGCGCATGGGTAGGACTGGCCGCAGACGGCAAGGCAGGATTGTTGTTATCCTTGCTGAAGGACGGGAAGAACGTGTAAGTGGATTGTGTAAGCCTGACTGCCATGGAAATTCGAAGACAACCCAAGAACAGTGTCCTAGCACTCAGGATGCAAGCACCCTGAGCAACTGTGCCTACATTGTTAGAGATTCTTAGTTTGTCTTGATTATAGGAAAGAATTCTTGGCAGAATTCACTTTCATAATTTTTTTTTCTCATATGAAGAAACACATTTTGATACTTCACTATAACTCAAATACCATATGATATAACAACTAACATGTATTCATTTTCTCGTTTCCCTACACTTTTCTTTTAATGACAGCATCTCATGTATCCCAGGCTGGTTTGAACTCACTTTATAGCCAAGAGTGACCTAGAACTTGTGATCTTACGGCCTTCATTTCTTTTTTTTTTAATCTTTTTTTTTTTTTTTTACATTTACTTATAATTTATTTATTATAAGTACACTGTAGCTGTCTTCAGACGCACCAGAAGAGGGCGTCAGATCTCATTATGGATGGTTGTGAGCCACCATGTGGTTGCTGGGATTTGAACTCATGACCTTTGGAGGAGCAATCAGTGCTCTTACCCGCTGAGCCATTGCACCAGCCCCACGGCCTTCATTTCTTAAGTGCTATGATTAAATGTGTGTACCAGTGCTGCCACAGTTCAGATAGTGTCTAGTTCCTGTATGCTGGGCAAGCACTTTACCCAACCAGCTATGTATGAAGCCCCTCCCTGTACTTCTACAACATCCATGTGCTTAGATTATTTTCCTTAACAGTGTTTTTGTTATATTAAATAATTAAATAAATAAATGAAAAGCTGACAACACGCACTGGAGCTAACGCACTGTAAAACCTAATGTATTGATTTTCTAGTTCTTCATTGAGGTGTGGTGGTGCCTCATCTATTTGAAAAGGAACTTGAATTATATTCTCTATAGTCATGGGTGGCAGAACTTTCTAAATATGATATACTTTTTACACAATTACAGTAAAATATTGACTAATTTTATAACACTGGGACAAATTCAGTAAGCAAATGTACAGTTTCACATTATAGATCTCTCAACATCTGTGATAATTTTTCGAAACTGATTTGAAATGTTTTATTCACCCTTCAATTCAACCTGAAAACTGAATTCGATTCAGTAAGACTGTTCATGTGATTATAATGTGTGTTATCCATAAAATGATCCTAATAAATGTAATGTTTATATGTCAAATAATGGATCTTCATTCTGATTTTATTACCTAGCCAGACCATTTAACATCTTTAGCTGTGTGTTTTCTGATCTGTAAAACAATAATAGTGTCTTATACTTAATGAGCACTTCTTGTGTGATGTGCAGTGGTTCAAGTGCTCTAGATTATCTGTATGATCTAATCCAGCTCATGCCTGTGAGCAAAGTGATGGCTCAGTTGTTGGCAAGAGTGAAGAAAGTGGAAGTGTGGACAGATGAACCAGCTGAAGTAAAGGCTTCATCTCTTCTCCCGTAAAATTCCCTTGCACCAAATATAACCTTATACTTATGTACAAATGTTGGCCATATCAAAAGCAGTAAGCCAATAAAAGTAAATAGTTCCGTGAGATTCTACATATATGTATGTATTTTTCCTTTTTAAAATAGTTGTTAAGCTTTTGTAGTAATAGATTTTAAAATTATTTTTCTCAACAATCTTAGTGATCTGTTTTCACATTCAAAAGTATACGAGAGAAGGAATTCTATTCTCTCATAAGTACTTAAGTGAATCAAAGTATAATTTTCTGTTTAAAATAAACATTAATTTATATATCTCGGACATATTAATTGCTTATTATAGCTAAATGATTACTACAAAAACAATGAAAAATTGTATTTTTTATTTGTTTTGCAGACATATAATCAGAGTCAGTCCAACAAAAAAAATATTTATAAAGCTATTTCAGGTAACAGACAAGTGCTTCATTTATACCAAGGAAGTCCACGAATGGTTCCTGATAAAATCAATCCTGAATTACACAAAATGTTCATCACCCATGCTGTCTATGAACCAGAGAAGGCTCGGAGTGTACAGCGAAAGTCATTTTCCTCAAAGGGTGGTAAGTAAAACTTGTACAGTTGACAAATTCTTCACACCCTCCCGTTCTGGGTATGCCCTGTTTTTGTTTTACAGTCTAGGTCTTTCGTTCCCATTTGTACATCTACCGAGCCAGGGATTCCTGGGGCATGGACTTCAGCAGCCCAGGCTCCTTTCTGTTCTCACAAAGGGCGTCCCTGGATGGAACAGGCTGGAGCCTCGGTGGGACCTTTAGTTCCTTCCCTCAGGTACCTTCCCTTTGGCTTTGTTTCTTACCTGATGCTTTTCCTTCTTCCACTGCAGGAAGCCAACTTGACTCTTACAGTGCTTACCATGCTCACTGTGCACGTTCCTCCTCTTGGCAGGAATCTTCATGCTCATTTACAAGGCCAGCAGCAGCTGAGTGGCATTGTAGATGTTAGGGGATCCTCTTTGAAAAGTACCTAATCCCCTGATATCTGTGGAATCACTCTCGTACATTCACATGTATCTGGCCAAAAAAAACCCCTCAGTTTTCTAAAAAGCTTAGAGAGCATGCGTCAGCACTTCTCTTTCCCTCTGTTTTGTCACTTTGGAGAATTTCTGGAAGATGTCGGCTCCTGAAAGAAACAGAACATTCTCCTCTTCCTCTTCCTCCTCTTCGTCTCCTTCCTTCTGTCTCTTTTGGTACTGGCAGCAGCGTCATCTTGTTTTGGATATTCGAGACAGAGTTTCTCTGGGTCACCCTGGCTGTTCTAGAACTTGATCTCTAGACCAGGCTGGCCTCAAACTCAAGAGATCTGCCTGTCTCTGCCTCCTGAATGCTGGGATTAAAGGTGTGTGCCACCACTGTCTGGCTCATAACCTATCTTTATACAGTGTTTTTTCTTTGAAAAGCTCAGTCTCTGTTCTAAGATGTTTTGAGTCTTAGGAAAGATAAGAAATTATTAATGTGACAAGGAGAACACACCCGGTGACATGGAGTGCCAGAAACTCAGCAGGGAAACTGAAAGTTTAAAAAGAAAACAGTTGCAGCCTAAGCATTCAATTAGACGTGGTGTGCATTTGCACCATCTAGTGCATACGTAACAAAGGAAGAAGGAAGTTCCCCGTATGTACCCAGGCAGGTCCTGCCCTCCCACTGCATGTTCCCAAGATTACCTGGCTTCATATAGAAGGACATCACCAGAGGCTACATGGCCTTTCATCATTCACCTGGTAATTCACAGCCCTTTGTACTGTGTTCTGTTTAGAAGCCAACCTTGACTGTATTGAGTTCCAGGTCAGTTTTAAGGTCCTCTTCAAAACAAAGCAAAGGGGCTGGTGAGATGGTTCATCAGGTAAGAGCACTGACTGCTCTTCCAAAGGTCCCAAGTTCAAATCCCAGCAACAACATGGCTCACAACCATCTATAATGAGATCTGACGCCCTCTTCTGGTATGTCTAAAGACAGCTACAGTGTACTTACATATAATAATAAATAAATCTTTAAAAAACAAAAAGCAAAGCAAAATTGGTAAAGTATTTGCTAGTGTACATTTTCTTACTTTCCCCTCCATTCTGACTGTTTCAGTGCCTGTGACTTCCCTTTCCAAAATTATGACTATGTCCTATGCAGTTTTTCATAAATCATCATACATGCATACTAATATGTAATTCATCAAGGTATAGAGGCTTAAAGGTTTTTTCAGTAACCGAAACATTGGATGGAGTCCCTTCCTAGTTTAAAAAGCTGGAGGCATGGCTCAGTGGTTGAGAGCACTAGCTGCTGTACCAAGGTACCTGGCTTTTATTTTAAGCACCTATATGGTGATTCTCAACTGTCTGTAAGTCTCTCTCTCTTTTTTTTTTTTTTAAAGATTTTTTTAATCTTTAAATATTATAACAATCAAATTCATTGTAATAGGCCAGTCTTGCCACATCTAAAATGAGTGTTATAGGCCAGGCAGTGGTGGTACACGTCTTTAAACCCAGCACTTGGGAGGCAGAGGCAGGCGGATCTCTGAGTTCAAGGCCAGCTTGGTCTACAGAGTGAGTTCTAGAACAGGCAGAGCTAAACAGAGAAACCCTGTCTCGAAAAATCAAAAGAAAAAAAAAAGGTATTATAAAAATTGTTTGATATAAAAGGACAATCAATTAAACAGTCTTATGTAGATGCTTATCTATAGCAATACTGAAAATACATATATTTGTCTCAATATAAATTTGAAATAACTCCAAACAGATTAACTGTGTATTTTAAAATAATACATCAGTACTAGTATTTTTTTTAAATGAACAAAAATAGATGAAGTTTTTTTGTTTCTTTGTTTTGTTTCTAGTAGAGCTTAAAGTCTTGTCTCTTACTGTGGTACAAGCCCAAAATAAGAACAATTTTTACACATTGGAGTTCATTGTAATAAGGCTGTACTTCAGTGACCCTCACATCACCAAAGGATTTTACCTCCATCGTAGCTAAGCTGAGAGTTGACAGTTCTGCTGTGCCAAGGAATGAATTGTAAGCACGAGTTTTGGATACAGATTTCCTGCTATGGTCAAAGCTATTTGACTTGAGTGATTGTCATCACCTTCAGCCCGCAGAGAACAGGTTATATTCATTTAAGAAATGGTGTGTGTATTAAGATAGTCTATCCATGAAGTCATTAACCAGCAGTTTCAATGAGCAATGGTTCTGCTTGGAGGGTGGCACAGACATTAGGTGAGGGTAAGAATCTGGTTCTTGGGTTGTGATGATTTTGAAAAGCATTCATCTCAGAGAAAGAGTAACTTATAAAGTCCTCTTCTTCAAACTTGATACAACAGTTACAAACATCAAGCAAAGCATTCAGTCTCACTCTTTCTTGTTCTCTTACAAGCCACCTCCCAATTAATTGTTTATGTTTCTTTTGGCTGTATAAATAATCTAGAAATATGTAAGCTGTTCTGAAAACCATAGTATAGTGTAAAAACATGAAATAAACAATACTACTAATAGAGAGGCTGAGTTAGGAGAAGCATGATTTCAAGACCATTATGTGGTACACAGCAAGACACTGTCAGGT
>JADRCD010159309.1:0-13741 GCA_019843815.1 Montemys delectorum | reverse complement strand
AAATATATAAAGTCTTTTTGTTTGTTTTGTATTTAGTAGAGTTTAAAGTCTTGGCTCTTACTGTGGTACAAGTCCAAAATAAGAACAATTTTTAGACATTGGATTTCATTGTAATAAGGCTATACTTCAATGACTCTCACATCACCAAAGGATTTTACCTCCCTAGTAGCTAAGTTGAGAGTTGATAGTTCTGCTGCACCAAGAAATGAATTGTAGGCTCGATTTTTGGATCCAGACTTCCTGCTATGGTTAAAGCTATTTGACTTGAATGAGTGACTTCATTCCCAGCCCACTGAGAACAGGTTACATTCATTTAAGAAATGGTGTAGGTATTAAGATGGTCTATCCATAAAGTCATTCACCAACTGTTTCAATGAACAATGGTTCTGCTTGGAGGGTGGCACGGACATTGGGTAAGGGTAAGAATTTGGTTCATTTAGCTGTGATAACTTGGAAAAGCATTCATCTCAGAGAAAGAGTAACTTGTAAAGTCCTCTTCTTCAAACTTGATACAAGAGCTACAAATGTCAAGCAAAGCATTCAGTCTCACTCTTCGATGTTGTCTTACAAGCAACCTCCTTAGTTAATGATCTATGTTCCTTTTGGGTATATAACTACTTTTGAAATATATAAGCTATTCTGAAAACCATAGTATAGTGTAAAGACATGAAATAAACAATACTAATAGAGAGTCTGAGCTAGGAGAAGCAAGATTTCAAGACCCTTATGTTGTACACAGCAAGACACTGTCACAAACAAACAAGCTGAAAGTGTATATAGATTGTACAATGTTGGACCTATTTCTCCAATTACCAAATTAGAGAGACCGTTGGATGGCAATCAACAAATTTCTAATTCCTCATATTATTGACTTTCAATTGATTAGGATATGTTGGTAATATTAATTTTCATATTAATATATTAAGAAAAAGTAATTGTCACTTCCTGTTGTTTTTGTCGTAAGAGGTGGAATTAGGTTTGTATGGATTTGATGGAAGATTACCTTCTTGCTTCTTCTAGGGTATAGTTTTGCTCCTTATGTTGATGTTTTCCATCTATTATACTTTGTAGAGCTGGATTTGTGGAAAGATATTGCGTAAATTTTGTTTTGTCATGGAATATCTTGTTTTCTCCATCTATAGTAATTGAGAGTTTTGCTGGATATAGTAGCCTGGGCTGGCATTTGTGTTCTTGTAGGGTCTGTATGACATCTGTCCAGGATCTTCTAGCTTTCATAGTCTCTGGTGAGAAGTCTGGTGTAATTCTGATAGGCCTGCCTTTATATGTTACTTGTCTTTTTTCCCTTACTGCTTTTAAAATTCTTTCTTTGTTTAGTGCATTTGGTGTTTTTATTATTATGTGACGGGAGAAATTTCTTTTCTGGTCCAGTCTATTTGGAGTTCTATAGGCTTCTTGTATGTTCACGGGCATCTCTTTTTTTAGGTTAGGGAAGTTTTCTTCTATAATTTTGTTGAAGATATTTACTGGCCCAGTACATTGGGAATCTTCACTCTCTTCTATGCCTATTATCCTTAGGTTTGGTCTTCTCATTGTGTCCTGGATTTCCTGGATGTTTTGGGTTATGGTCTTTTTGCCTTTTGCATTTTCTTTGACTGTTGTGTCAATGTTTTCTGTGGTATCTTCTGTCCCTGAGATTCTCTCTTGTATCTCTTGTATTCTGTTGGTGATATTTGCATCTACGATTCCTGATTTCTTTCCAAGGTTTTGTATGGCCAGGGTTGTCTCTCTTTCTGTTTTCTTTATCGTTTCTACTTCCATTTTTAGATTCTGGATGGTTTTGCTCATTTCCTTCACCTGTTTGATTGTGTTTTCCTGAAGATCTTTAAGGGATTTTTGTGTTTCCTCTTGAAGGGCTTCTAGTTGTTTACCTGTGTTCTCTTGTATTTCTTTGAGGGTGCTATTTATGTCTTTCTTAAAGTCCAGTTTCATCACCATGAGAAGTGATTTTATATCTGAATCTTGCTTTTCTGGTGTGTCCAGGACTTGCTATGGTAGGAGAATTAGGTTCTGATGATGCCAAGTGACCTTGGTTTGTGTTATTTATTTTCTTATGCTTGCCCCCTCCTCCCCCCTGGCATCTGGATATCTCTAGTGCTACTTACCCTTGCTAAATCTTACTGGAGTCGGTCCTTCCTGTGATCCTGGTTGTGTCAGAGCTCCTCAGAGTCCAGCTGTGTCTGTGATCCTGTGATTCTCGGATCCTGTGATCCTGGGCTGGTAGGTCACCTGGGAGTGGAGCTTCCTCTGGGTGTTTTGGGACGGGCTGCAGATCTTGCACCCAAGGTCTACTCTGGACACCATCTCAGGCAGACCAGAAGGAACCTGAGTTGCTGGGCTGGTGGAGTTCCTGTGTGCCTGGTCCCACTGGTCCCAATTACTCCCAGTGTTGAGACAGATCTTAGTTCCTCCTCACCTCTGATCCTGGGTGTGTCAGAGCATCTGGGAGTGGAGCTTCCTCTGGGTATTGTCCAGAAATGAATACTTAAGCTAAATTTGTGCCAGGTATTCAGACCAGCAATTGTCCAAATATGTAAACAACCAAATGTCTATTTGTGAGTTAATAATTAAACAATCTATCTCCGTAGAATACCACTACTGATTACAATCAATACCATGTATACATTGTAGCAGAAAAACAAAATACCACTGAACACAGAATTTGGATAGATTTAAAGAGCTTTATGCTAAGCAAACAACCATTTCTGTAAGTCATGTACTATCTGATCTCATTTGTATGTTTACATAATAGTCTGTAAATGAACCAATTATGGGGATAGAAGGGACTGATTAATGGCTGTCCAGGACAGCTATAATGAGGAAGAAAGGGGGAGTGAGTATGTACTTTAAAGAAGCCCCACAGGTAAGAACTTTGCAGTGATGAAATCATTTTGTATTTTGACAGAAGTAGTGTTTTTATGAATGTACTTTTCCAATTAAATTGTATAGAAGTATCCGCATAAGTCGTGACATTGAATCTCTAGTTTGATATTATACTATATAGATGTAAAATATCACCATTGCATATGTTAGATATCCCCATTGGGTAGAGCTGAGAGAAAGGGGCATGGGACTTCTGTACGATTTCTGTAATTACTTGTAAACTTAGTTATTTCTGTTAAACAGCTTAAAGACATGGCTAACCTGGTTTAGGGAAAATGCTAGTTATGAGGTGAATTAACTTCTTTATTTCATTGCCCAACTATTTCAACAGCGGCAATGATTAGATCAGAACTAGCAATGAGAGATGCAGATGACCACTGAGCAACTCAAAGGATGACTCCTCAGTCTATCAAAAGGTCTTAGTTCAGGGTTAACCCAGACACGAATATGCAAAAGAAATATTAAAACTGCCGGGGTCCAGGAGTCACTTCATAAACTATACAAACACCGATTTCATTCTGACAGGGATAGTTTACTGAGCATACACCCCAGTAATGATTGTTCATGGCCACCATTCAGGCTCAGGACTGAATCCTGACATTGAGTTAAGATTCTACATGGTTTTTTTAAGCCTAATATCTACAAATATCTGGGCCAAGTTATTCCACCAATCAGGATTTAGGTATAGGGGATTTCCTTAGGAACATGTCTTTGTTGTACAGTTTTCCTGGTTCCCTGGTTGGGGTATTCAACTGTGACAGGGGACAACTTGCCTTGTCTAACATTCATGTTTTAACTTGCCAAGCAGGATGTGAGTTTCCCATGTATATGTCTCTTTCTGCCAAGTAGGATGTTAGTTCCCAGGGAGGTCTTGGGAACTTAGACTTTACTCGACCCCTATTCAAAGTGGAAATCTTATTTATGTTGATATAATTTATATTTATATAATAATTTTATATTGCTGTAGGTGTTTCTCTTATGTTGTGGTCCATCCCAAGGCAGCTTATAAAAGCAAATACCATAAAAGCTTATACACAGGTGCAGGAAGTGCTGAGTCATCGGCTTGGGTCCAGGCTTATTGTGGATGACTATACAAGACATTTCTACTGACTTGGTTTCCAAGGTCACAGAACACAGCAGAATATACAATCAACTCAGGCATGAGAAAGTTTCCTAGTAACAGCAGAAACAGCATATGAGAAAGTTTCATTATAATATTAGTAATAGCACAAAATGACAGGCTAGACAGGTAGCAGTTACCTAGACCTTAACATTTTACCTAGGCCTTATTTGGGCCTTAACAAAAACTTTAATGTAATATAATCATTTGTTGGTGTAAACTTTTATCCTCAAACTATAAATTATTATAAAAAGAAAATCAATCGATCAAAAATTTGCAACTAGTCACTTGCATTTCCATTTATTCCAGTTTTCCCCAATGTTTAATTCACCAAGTTATTTCACTTAATTGGGGCTGGTAGGAATATTTTCACATTTCTAAAGATTATGGTGAGATTAAAGATTTGTCTTACTATTACTCATTTTTTCTTTATTCCCTCTACTTTCAAATTAGAAGCTCACTCCATGTTTGTTTTTGGTGAGAATTTTCTGACTTTGGAAGCTGCTGCCCGCCCGTGCTTATGCATTCAGGAAGAGCCCAGAGCAGATGCTCGGATGCTGGCTGTCCCATCTCCTCTGCTTACACAATTGAGTGACTTTCGAGTCTCCTGGGACTCATTTTTTTTAATCATCTGTGAAGTGGGTTTACACCCTTTTTATGATACAGCTGTGATATGGGTTGTCTGTAATGCCATAAAATGGCTAATTTCATGAAAGGGAAGAATTTATGAAGCAGACCAAGAGACGTTTGCCACAAGCCCAAGAAGTCCCTACCCGTTTGTTCATACAAAAGAAGAGGATCCAATCAAGAATCTAGATCATGTTCAGAGAGCTCTAGGAAACTTTGAGAAATCAAGCATTTATTAATGGACTCAAAGACCACAGACAAGCGGAAGAGGGTAAAGTGACCTGAAGACATGTTTGGACTGTTGTGGGGGCTACTGATGATCACCCAGAGGGAACAAAAGAGAAAACCACATCACATTGATGCTGTGGTACCAAGAGACAGCTATTTCTGTGATGGTGCCATGAGAGAAAGGCATGGCAGGATGGTGATATGAAGGTAAGGTATAAAACCTCTACCTGTAGAGATCTGCTTGCTTCACCTTGTTCCTCTGTTGAGGGGAAAAGAACACAGTTCAACATCAGACTCTAAGAGCGGGCTCTGTAGTGCTGGTACTTGGAAAGGTCTCTTCCAGGTCTCTCACCACCACTAGAACTGCAGGTTTCAGTGAGAATGGTGTTTACAGCGAGGGAAATATCACTTGTGGGCTCATGCGGCACGTACAGCTTGAAGTAAGTGTTCCTTGTGCGTGAGCAATTTGAAGTTTTTCAAATTTTCCTCTGTGTCTCCTGTCTAAGATGATAAGAAGTATCTTATGGTTTTTAATTAACATAGATTCTAAATTTTACTTCTTTGTACAAGTTTTATTTCCTGTGAGTGAAAACCAGGAAGTCAGAAAGACACCGATAATCTAAATTAGGTGGTATTTTAGTGATTGAATTGAAACAAAGAAATATGGGCAAAGAAGACATTATGTATCACAGAAATCTCTGAACAGGTAACATATTAAACAGGAAAAGCACCACCTCCAAGGACGTTGAGGACATTTATAAAAGACAGGATAAGAGGAAGTTAGTAATTTTTTAAATAAAGCAATAAGCCTCATTTACTTATTTACCATAAACACTGAAAGCAAATTCCTTCTGTGTTTATGAATGTTTCCTCTGTGAGAAATGGCTAAAGGGTAGGAAAAAGTTTCTATGAAGCTTTAATAACTTCTATAGCTTTGTGTACTTTAAAGTTGTACTGAATATATAGACGCTGTTGGATTTTAACCACACTAGCCCTACAAGAAATGTGTTTTCCATACCACAGCAGGAATTTTTGACAGTGTAGGTTAAACCAATTTGAAGGCATTAATGTATGAATAAGAAATGATTAATTCACCTCCAGTATGAAGTATGCATACATTGTGGAGATTATGCCTTGTGCCTTAACTTAGTTTTTCTAAAATGTTGTCTCTAAGACCAATTTGGTCATACTTTAATTTTCAGAAGTTTAAAGTATACTTTTTTTGATTCTCCATCTATATACTTATTAACTCAGAATTACTATTGGATGCCAACCGTATGTTAGAGATTATCTGGTACTTGGAATGTATAGTGAGAAAAAAAAAAGATTAAAATTAGTTTTCATGGAGCTTAGGTTTTAGCAGAGGATGGCAATGAAGAGTACTTATAAGTAAGGTGTGCAGTGTGTTAGATGTTCTGCTAGGAACAAGGAATGAGGAGTAAAATACAGTGGGAAAAGGACAGTGTGTTCAGGAGTTCCAGGGGAATGATCATGAGAGGCTTCATTGTAGGCCTGACACTTTAGCAAAAATTCTAAGAGGAGTAAAGTCATTTCACAGGATGGCTAGGAGCAGCGCATTCAAGAGAGAGTGAGGGCAAAGTTATTGTCTCACTGTTCTATACCTATGAAGAGACACTACGTCCAAGGCAACTCTCATTAAAAAAAAAATGTAATTGAGCCCTTTGTTACAGTTTTGAGGGTTAGTCTATGATCATCCGTGGTGAGCAGCAGATAAGCATGGTGCAGAAGCAGTAGCCGAGAGCTTTTCATCTTGACCCTTGGGCAGCAGGTGGGGCAAGGGGGGCAGACAGGCAGATAGACAGACAGACAGACAGAGAACGAGACTCACAAACACACAGAGACAGAGACACCTAAAAAGAAAAACAGAGACAGAGGCTGAGACCAGTGTGGGATTTTGAAACCTCAAGGCCTATTCTCAATGACTCATCTCCTCCAACAAATCCACACCCCCTAATTTTTACCAAAAGTTTCACTAACTGGGACCAATGATTGAAATAAGTGAGCCTATGGGAACATTCTCATTCCAATCATCATCGTTCCTAAGGTGAAAATGTGCTTAGCAGTTCTCAGAAGTAGCAAGGAAACAAATATGGCTGGAACAGAGAGCACAAAGAAGATACCAAGTACCAAGGAAATAATTATGGGCACTGAAAAGACATGGATGCTGATCTACAGTGATGAATATTACAGAATAAATTAGGGAATTTCCGTATGAAGGGCTATCATACATTCCATACCCATAAAGAATATTTAATGATCTAATAAAATGGTCATAACTCAGTGGCAACAGAGACAAATGCTATAAAGTATAATATATAAACCTAGATTGGAATGGAGTAATTTAGAGCGGAAGGTAGGCTTGGCAGGACAGCTCTGGCTTGTTTGGCCTAGACGTTTGTCCCCTAAAACTGTTTCAAAAAATAAGAATATATTTATTGATTTATATGTAATTATATAAAATTGATCATTCGCTGTTTATACTATTAGGGCTCAATTTTATACTTTCAATTGAACTGCATTTTTAAATTACTAATATATGATTTTATTCTGTAAAGAAAATAATTTCTAATCTAGAAATCTTTCCCTGAAGAAAGAGAGAAGAGGTAGGGGGACTAAGAAGATATAGAAAAGAGACGGGGAAGCAAGGAAGAAAGGGACAGAACAGTTTAAATGTATCATTTGCATATAGGTACCCTGATTTTTGTACTCACAAACTTGAATGGATGCGTTTATGATAATTTGGTTGGTTTCCAGAAAGCTTCTATTCACATTACAGGTGAGGTATAATTCATCAGTCTCCTGGTGTTGAATTTGACCTGCGGCTTGCCTTGACCAAATAATGCCAGTAGTCATGAGGTGTTCAGAGACTTTAAATATGCTTGGTTCTTAATTTGACTTGGTGCTGTCATGCTATGAAAAAAAGAACATGTTTTAGGTACAATAGTGAGTATACACCAAACCTGCAGCTAACCCATACTCAGAAGTAGAGTCATCTAGCAGAGTCCAGTTCAAATAAGCAGATCTGTACTTGGCCCAGATCCTTGAGCAGAGTATTTTTGTAAGCCATTGAGTTTGGTTGTTCTTTTATGCAGCATCATTGCAGCAGCAACTGGTATGTCGACAGTACTTTTGTTATTGTTGAAACAGGCTCTTACATATTTCAGGCTGGCCTTTTGTTCTCTGTATACAGGAAGATGACCATGAACTACCAAGTTTCTTGTTTCCATCCTCCCAGTGCTGTGATTTCTGTAGTCCAGTATCACACCTAGTTTTTTGCAGTGCCCAGGCAGGTCTTTTATCAACAGAACCACAACCCCAGGTCATAATTTTTCTTGAATAACATCTGAAAACACACACAAAGCTACAATTTAAAAAAAATGCAGGAGATTGGGGGAGAAAAGATTAAAAAAACAGATAAAAGATTAATGATTCATGTGGGTCAGGACGTAAATTATGATTTGTTCACACATTGCTTACCCAAAGAAAGTGGATATTGATCTACTTCCAAAGAAAATTCTAGTTGCAAATTAGTGGGTTAGATTTAGTTAGGACAAAGGCATAGGGAACTTATGGTGCTCTTGAGATTATTTCCCATAAACTGTTTGCAAATCTCCACCTCATATTTCCCAAAAAGGATAAATTAAGACAATGAACCATATGTGGAATTCTGTCTTTTAAATAGCTGGGTTTTTGTTTGTTTGTTTGACCCTTATTTATTTATTTATTTATTTATTTATTTATTATTGGATATTTTCTTTATTTACATTTCAAGTGTTATCCCCTTTCCTGGTCCCTTCCTCCAAAAACCCCCTATCACATCCCCCTCCCCCTGTGTGTATGAGGGTGTTCCCCCACTCAACCATCCACCCACTCCTGTCTCTCTACCCTGGCATTCCCCTGCACTGGGTCATTGAGCCTTCACAGGACCAAGGGACTCTCCTCCCACTGATTATCAACAAGGCCATCCTCTGCTATACATATGCATCTGGAGCCATGGATCCCTTCATGTGTACTCTTTGGTTGGTGGTTTAGTCCCTAGGAGCTCTGGGGGTTCGGGTTGGTTGATATTGTTGTTCTTCCTATGGGGTTGCAAATTCCTTTAGCTCTTTCAGTCCTTTTTCTAACTCCTCCATTTGGGACCCCATGCTCAGTCCAATGGTTGGCTGTGAGTATCTGCTTCTGTATTTGTCAGGCTCTGGCAGAACCTCTCAGGAGACAGCTATATCAGGCTCCTGTCAGCAAGCACTTGTGGGCATCCACAATAGTGTCTGGGTTTGGTGACTGAATATTAAAAACAATGACTTCATGAAATTCTTAGACAAATGTATGGAACTAGAAAATATCATCCTGAGTGAGGTAACCCAGTCACAAAAGAACACACATGGTATGCACTCACTGATAAGTGGATATTAGCCCCAAAGCTCAGAATACCCAAAATACAATTCACAGACCACATGAAGCTCAAGAGGAAGAAAGACCAAAGTTTGGATGCTTCAGTCCTTCTTAGAAGGGGGAACAAAATATTCATTGGCGGAAAAACAGAGACAAAGTGTGGAGTAGAGACTGAAGGAAAGGCCATCCAGAGATTGTCCCACCTGGTGGTTCATCCAATAGCTTTTTTAAAAAAAAGTTATTATCTACTTATTTTATAAAATTATGTATTACTTGACTAAAGTTCTACTTCTTCCAATATGTCACCATGAAAATATTATGTTTAAATGTTATCAGTAGCCAACATTAATATTTTGAGAATAAATTTTAGTACTATATACTTGTAGCTAAAGCTCCTGAAATTCTAAATATAAGTAAGATGCACTTTCTAAGGGTATATGTCATGCAGGAGCCCAGATAGACATTATGTATTGCATAACTTATCAGATTGTTAGTGATTTAATGGTGAATTTCCTTGGTCGTTAGATCAAAAACTCTTGCTCTCACAGTATAGTTGTCCCCATCCTTGCTTTGTGCAAGAGCTGGACTCATAAAAAGTCACAAGTAAACAGAATTTTGAAAACTTTGGTTTATTAGTTTTACCTTATAAGGAGATTCATGATATAATAAAATTATAGAAAGGAATGTTACAGTGGGAAAGAGAATGGGTAACTATCATTGAGAGGATTTACTTTCTCTTGATACTTTATCCTTTGAAAATTTCTGAGTTTACACTGTTTTTCTAGGAAAAAAACTTTTATAAGATTTGTAAAGGATAAAAACAAATGTACCATTTAAAAAACAAAAAGCTCTCCTAGGCTTTACTAAGGTAGAGGGCCATGAGAAGAAGTTCCAACCAGAGAAAACAACAAGCCAGCTTTGCCAAAGAAGTAGTCTTAAGTTGTACAAAATCCCTTAATAATTTACCAGAAAATATAGGTCTCAGTTTCTTTTCATTTTGCTGCAACCCAGTATCCTGGCAAAAGAAGCTCAAAGGAGAATGCATTTATTCTGCTCACAGTTCAGGAACACTGTGCATCATGGTGAGACAGTCAAGGGTGCAGAAGCTTAAAGTAGCTGATGTTGCATCCAAAGTCGAGATGCAGGGGACAGTGAATTCATGCACTCTGTCCTTTTCTTCACTTATGCAAGACAAGATCCCAGGCAGAGAATAATGGGGCAGTGCCACCCACTGTAGACAGGAATCAAGATAGTTCTCCAAAGCATGTCCAGAGGCCCATCTCTCGGGTGATTCTGCCTAGCTGTCCGTTAGCATTATCATGATACACAAGGATGTAATTCTAAATACGTGGTGTAAGGTATAGTATATACAAGTTTTCAAGTAGTATTATTTTTTGTTTTAATGTTACAGAATAATATAAAGACGTTAAGCAATGAGAAAAAGTTCAAAAAACATTTAAAAGTTACTGTAAGCTCACATGGACGAAACTTTACTTCATAAATCTGTCTGCCTACCATCCATCTATCTATCTATCTATCTATCTATCTATCTATCTATCTATCTATCTATCTATCTATCTACCTACCTACCTATCTATTCATCCACCCAAATGAAAACATAGATTTATAAACTGGTGAGAGTAATTTTAGCAAGATCACATTCTAAATAAGGACTATTATATCTAAATGTATTTGAATTCAAGGCAGATAAAATTGGAAGTGCATTATGTTCTAAAAGATTTCACTTACTTATAAAGAAAGGGGCACTGAAAACCATTAAAGAGTAGAACCCTTCTTAGTTGGGCAATGGTGGCACATGCCCAACTCAGCACTGAGGAGTCAGAGGCAGGCGGATCTCTGAGTTCAAGCCAATCAGGTCTATAGAGTGAGTTCCGGAACGGCCAGGGTTACCCTGAGAATCCCTGTCTCAAAAAGCAGAAAAACAAAACAAAACAAAACAAAACAAAACAAAACAAAACCGAAATAAAGAGGGATGTGGTTTGAATCAGTCTTAAAAATTACTTCTTTATATTTAAAACAATATTGATTAAAGTTGGTGCTATGAGAAATAATAACACTTATTGAGCAATTAGTTTTTCAAGTATAATTCTAAATGACTCACATGTATGAAATCATGTCATCTTTAAAATGCTGTCACTGGGAATCCTTTACACACACACACCCCATTTTTTTAATTCTAGGTAAAAAGAAAAGGTACAGAAAACTGACATGGTTGCTTAGGCAAAACAAAAATTCCCTGGGACATCACAAAGGACAGAGCAGACCAGATTTCAGACCCAAACCCAGAAGGTGGGTGGAAGGACCCCGATGTCACAGCACAACTTCTTCACAGTGCTTGCCTTCATGCTCATTGGCCAGCTCATCTATGTTTGCACACTCCAATCGTATATAACTTCACTGTTGTTGGATCACATTATTTTAGCATTTACTCTATCCTTGGTTGGATTTTATTCTTATACTCAGCTTTCTTGCCTGATTTTCCACTCAGAATCCTGCATTTTCACCCTGCGTTTTATCTCTTGTAGTAAGAGCCCATGAGTCTTGCTTACATCTGAGGTCTGTGTGGCATGCTGACATCTTGCTTGAATATAATCTTCATGAGTTCTATGCTTTTTTTCCTATTGGAAATTTGCTTTATATATCTCTCTGTGTGTACAGTATTATGTTGTGAGAAAGCAGCTTCAATTTTTTTTTTCATTTGTAGCAGATTTTCTGCAGCCTGATTCCTGATGAATACCTGTCTTCTCTCTTCTCACCTCCTTCTTACCCTCTTCTTTTGATTTTTTTTTTGAATTCTTATTGGAGGCTGGAGAGATGGCTCAGCAGTTAAAAGTGCTTGATGTCCAACTTTGAGGACAAGATTCCAGTATGCACATGTAAGCAGCAGTCTTGCACCCGCCTATCATCCCATTTGGGGAAGGGATGGAGTGGCCTGTGGAATGTTGGAGCATGCTAGCTTCTAGCCTTTTCAAGAAAGTCTTATAAGACTCCAGGGTTCCAAGAAAGACCTTGCCTCAAAAGAATAGGCGGCAATTGATACAGGAGGACACCCAAGCCACCTTTTAGCTTCTGCCAAGCACATGTATGCGGAGGTGCTCAGACATGCATGCACACAGGTATGAATACACTCACATACGTAATAAATAAATTAAAATATATTCTAGTTAGGATTACTACTGGTTTGATGAAACATTATGACCAAAAAATCTGGGGAGGAAAGGATTTATTTGGCTTAAATTCCATTTCACTGTTCATCATCAAAGGAAGTCAAAACAGACACTCAAACATGGCAGAAACTTGGAGGCAGGAGCTGATTCAGGGGCCATGAAGGGGTCCTGCTTATTGCTTGCTCATTATGGCCTCGTTCAGTCTGCTTTCTTATAGAACCTAGGACCACCAGCCCAGGGATAGCACCACTTACAACAGGCTGGGTCCTCCTCAATCTGTCACTAATTAAGAAAAAGTCACACAACTGGATCTCCTGAAAGTATTTTGAGGTTTCCTCCTTTTAGATGACGATTTGACATAACAGTAGCCAGAATAATATGCTTCATTGTTTTAAGAGTGCTTTTATTTTAAATTGTGTGTGTGTGTGTGTGTGTGTGTGTGTGTGTGCGCGCGCGCGCGCGCGTACATATGTGTAAAAGCGTCTACAGTGGCCAGAAAAGGATATCAGACCATTTGAAGCTAGAGATAATAGGCAGCTGTGATGTGGATGAGAAATAAACTCAGGTCCTCCCCACGGGGAGTACAATCTCTTAACTACAAAGCCTTCATGGTTATAGTTATAAAAACACTATTTTCACCAATGTGTTCCTTAGTGTTGTTTAGTCAATGAGGCATTTATCTTTCTGCTTGTATGGAGGCTCGCTCTACTGGAATCCTTATTTGAAGATCCTTTCTTGGTGGTAATTTCTTGGGATTGTTTGCCATGTGTGGATTAAATTTTCTAGTTTAAGAATGATCTCTGAGGAGTTGTGAAGATTTGTGCTCTGTATTTATTTGTTTAAATTAGAGACTTTTAATAACCAATTCCCTTTCCAATATTTTCATTTGGTGACTGATTTTATTGGTGACTATTTTAAACCTTTCTTATATATTTGCAATTAATTTTTCACCTCTGCTGTTACACTTCCATGTAATGTAATGTATGTATGTATGTAATGTAAAAAAAGAATGTAAAAAGGTTTTTATTCTGTAACGTTTGGGCCTTCGGGTGGTTTCATATAATCATACATTTCATTTATTTTCTTTCTGTTCTTTTTCTATCACACTTTTATCTTTTTAATTGGCTAATGTGTTATGACGTTACCTGTGGAGACATGAATGAGCATATATTCACTTGATACATAGAAGTAATGACAGAACAAAAAACAATTAGTGTACCTTTTGATCCACCACAGTTCCTACGGGGGTATAGGGGAGTGTTAA
>JADRCD010159308.1:0-17301 GCA_019843815.1 Montemys delectorum | reverse complement strand
GTCAGATCTCATTAAGGATGGTTGTGAGCTGCCATGTGGTTGCTGGGATTTGAACTCATGACCTTCGTTTGGAAGAGCAGTCAGTGCTCTTGACCACTGAGCCATCTCTCTAGCCCCCAGGAAGGAAAATTTTAAATGAAAAAAATTTAGATTTATTTACTTTTAAAATGACAATTTTTTTCCTGAGATTTATTTATGTGTATGCGTGTTTTGCCTATGTACCGTGTCATGAAGTGCCCAAGGAGGTCAGAAGAGGGTATCAGGTCCCATGGCACTGGAAATACAGGTGTTTCTAAGTTAACATGTGGTGCTGGGACCCGAACCCAGGTTCTCTGGAAGTATTCCTAAGTATAAAGTCCCTAAATAACTTTTCTTAAGACATGATTAGGCCAGGTATGGTGGCATATGTCTTTGATCTCAACACTCAAGAGGCAGAGGCAGGCAGATCTTGGTGAGGCTGAGGCCAGCTTCATCTAAAGAGTAAGTTCTAGGCTAGACAAGGTGATACAGTGAGACCTGGTTTCCAAACAAAACAAAACAACATAACACAACATAAAACAAAACATGCTTAGACCTTAAGTTTAACAATTAGATAATTTTGTTAATAATTAGATTAACAAAAAGATAATAACTCAGTCGATCTCTCCCACACTTTAGGATGTGAGCATGTCCTCAGAAGCTAAGAAGGCTAAGAAGTTTGAGGACAAACTATGTATTGGCCTCTAGCATAAAATCCAATTCAAAACTCCTATGCCTTTTCATTTAGATTGTCAGGTGTCACTGCTTCCAAGGCTTCCAGGTGCTAGCAGGTGCTAGCAGCTGAGAGTCACCATTTATTAGATGTCAGCACTGCTCTATCCACACGAAGTAACTCATGCCACACTCATAGAGACGACTATCTCAGAGACACAATTATTCTCACTTTTCAGGTGAGGAAACAAAGGTACAGAAAGGTTCATACCTTAGTCCAAGGTCACAAGCCGGTCAGTGTATAGCTGGGATCTGCATGTAAGTTTTACCTTCCCCAGAGACAACTGTTGACGTGGAATGAGTACTACAGAAATACTCAAATAAGAAGGATCTGTGATCTTTGATTTTCTGAGAGTTTTGGTTAGAGAAAATGTCTACTCCAGTGTGACACATCTAAGGTCCTAGGTAATTTTAATTCTAGGAAAATGTAGTTTGTGTTTATATTTTAAGTTTTTATATTTTTTAAAAATAAGGAACTATGTAGCCCTAGCTGGCCTCATTATGTATACGAACTTGCCTCTGTCTGTCTTTGTCTCCCCCTAAGCACTGGCATGTGCCACCATGTCTGGCAAGAAAATAGAATTATTATAAAGTAAAAAAGCCAGCCAACTAACTGTTCACTTGAATTAAAGAATATTTGTGAGAACAGACATAATTGTCGAAAATAGAAATCAGAGTAGTTAGTCCAGAAAGCAGTTATATGGACTGAGGAGTTAAAAGCCACCCAGAGTAAGTTTATACAATCAGCCCATGCTGTACTCATTGTTTTCCCCACTCTCTTGGCATGGTTTGCGTAGTTCAAAGCTATATGCCTGCTAGACTTAGGAGATTAGCTTTCTCAGTAGAAAACTATTAGGAAAGGGCGTGGAATCCCAAAGGATAAAGAATCATCTCAGCTGCTCTGGGTCTTACATCCCGAGTGCTCCCTTTTCAACCTACAGTCGTCTTCTTGAGGATTCAGCCTGGTTGTTTTACTTGAGGTTGTTTTTTGCTTAAAAGAAAGACTGTTGCAATATTCTGGATGAGTCTGTAGAAGCTTTTAACAGATGCTGGCTGGCTCTCCTGCAATCTCAGTGGGGCTAAGTCTGCTTTCATTAGGATACCTCATAAGCAGGGAAGCTGTTCTGCTTCATGTCTTGGGGCTGTCTGAAGCAAGGACTTTCCCCTACAACCCACAGAGTTGCTTTCCATTCATTTTAGCATCAAGGGGGAAAAGACACCAGGGTTTAACTGAACTGGCAGGAGGCATCAGGAATCTTTACCACGGAACCTTTCTAAGCCTATCACAACTAAAACCATCAAGAGGGAAAATTTAATGGTATTAGAACAAATATTTGAGTTTTTATTTTTGAAATCATAATGGAATGTTTCATCTTTCATTCTAATAATTTTAAAACCCATGAAATGGCTAACAAGTATGCAATTCTGGATTGTACTTTCTAAAGAGCAAGATATTAAAATATTATTGGACTTTCCATAATGCAAGACAACTGTGGGGTCTGCTGGCCAAAGATTATCTATCACATTACAATCAAAAAGAAAAGTTAGAAACATGGAAGCTCTAAAAACATGGCAGGGCGTAATGCTAACTTCAAACACAGATAAGAGTCTCCCAGTCATATTAATCACTTGGTATCACATGGTCTAAGGCATGGCTCACTTCATGTATATACGCTGTATTTAAAAAGCATTTAAACTGCTTGAAACGTTTTTTCTGAACTTCTGTTTAAACAAAGCAATTTTACAGCATTCAGCCTGGGTTGTTAGGAGTATCACCTATGACAAGTGGCTCTGTGATTCAAGTTCCTTATCTAAGCCTTCAGACAAGTGAAAATGGTACATAGTTTCAAAAATACAGTGTGAAGATTGCCAAGTGTGAAACTGAGGGTAAGGAGGGAGAAGTGAATTCCTAGAGAAAGGAAAGCACCATTGGGTTAAAAAAGCGCCACAAGAGCATTTCCAGTGTCCTGACACAATAAACCACCCCCCCCCCCAGTATAACATAAACCATTCTTCATCAAAAGGAGTTTTAGTGTAAGAGAATATGTAAACTTTTAAAAAATTTTCTCTGTGACTTATTTAGAAATAACAAGGAAGAGATAAGTGAGTTATCTTTTATCGGAATTTGTCAATCTGGTGGAAAAGCATTATTCGAAAAGTAAGCAACAATAACAGTAAGAGATTTAAGCAGAATTCACTGACATCCAGTTATCAATACAAGTGTTTAACACTCCCATTCTCTGTTAAAGGACTATGCTGCTGCAACATTATCCAACTTCTTCCAGGACTTTCTGAGGAGAGCAGCAACAATTCTGCAACCTGAGAGAGCAACATCAGTTTGAATTTTTGGCTCAACAATAATCCTGGAAGGTTACAAGGAACCTTCTATTTAACTCTCAACAGAAGAGAGCAAGAAGAAAAATCAGCGCTCAGTAGAAAAGTGCGATCTAGAATCAAAGGCTAGATTTACTTTATCATAGGTGACCTGAACTAGCATTGGTGTTAATGGAAAGCATCCTTCACAACAGATTAGCCATAATCAGATAGACAAACTGAAGACATGCTTCATGCGCACGGCCATCACCAGGTTCTAGGTTTACCTCCTTACCATATTAACATTCTTTCTTAAAGACGTGTGTAAAGAAGCCCTGTGAAGGAAGTTAAGCCTTTAAAAGGCATTTTTGCTGAATCTAAGATACGTATGAACTAGGTGATCATGGAAATTTAGAAGATTCTGAAATTTATAAACCGGGTACTTTTTGGAGTACAAGTAAGTTCAACCAACCAAAGACTGCTCTCATTTGTTCTTGGGAAAAGACACAGTTGCCAATACAACTTCTTTAGTCTTTCTCCTCTGTCAATCTTTAACTCAACAGAAAGGCCAGGAAAAACCAATCTGAATAAAATGAGCCACAGAGAAGTTACAGCTTTTAGTTATTTAAATAACTATCCTAAACAACTCAAGAAAACCTATAAGTACTTACCAAATACATTTGCTCCATATTTCAGAGGCAGCAGATTAATGGAGAGGGGAAATGGAAATAGGTGGAGTTGTACTTATTATACAGTTTCTGAAATCTATGCTGCTCATGCATAAAAAATGCTCACAGAATCAACAAAAAACTAAGTAAAACCAGGGCCACTACTTAGTAATATAAAGTCCCTATCATATGGGTAAAAATTGTCAGAAGAGAAAAGATCAGTTTTGTTCTTATAGTCCCTGTGTGACGTAACTCAATCTCTTGTCAATATAATTTGCCTCTGCTGACCCAATACATTCTTCCTTGCCTTTCATGTTCTAGTTACTTTTATATGTAACATGCAGTATAGTAGGGCAGGAGATGGACCCTGTGGCTTCATGCATGTTAGGCAAAGCACCCTACCAACTGAGTTATATTACCAGCTTCCCTCAGCCCCCAGGTCCTTTCTAATCTGTGGCCAGCAATGCTGCCTATATTCTGCATACCACAAAACCTGTTCATCCTAAAGTGTTCCTTATACAAAGTGGCTTACCAATATGCTATTACAGCCAGCTAGTAATGAATCCTAATATATATAACCAACGAAGACTAAACATGTAATTCACTGATATACTTTGAATTTACCAGCTGGCTAAATCATATTCAGATTCACAGAATTATTTTGCTTCTCATAGGCACTCAATAGTAACAGTTTTGGGGAAAACTGAATTATGTATCTTGGTAAAGGCCCAAGCAGCTTAAAATGCATGTGGGTATCTTTGATGCATTTGGTCCATATTTTAATGAATAATTATGCCCCTAAAAAGTTGTATAAAAAGAGGGAAAGAGACAAATTTGATGTCTACTAATGAGTTTGGCATGCTTAAGATGTTAAACTTTGTTAGGTAAGATGCAAACCAAACTGAACCTGCCATCCAAATATGCTTTGGAAAAGAAACAAAAGCAATAGCTAATTTGAATTTTTAAGGATAAATTGTATGAAGCCAAGGCTGTTCAAATCCTTATTTCTGAGTATGATGCAAAATTAAAAGGCAATTATAGGCAATGGAATATAAACAAGTATTAGTACCTTAATATAGCATAAAAAAAAAAGCAAAAAAGCAAAAAAGCAGTAAAAACCTGAGTAAAAAGAAGTCAGGAAGCAGCTGAAAAAGAGACCGGTTCACTGTGAGAAATGTAAACCTCTCAGACAGTGCTACGGCCCCGAATCCAACAGCTCAGGAACAAGGCCAATTATTGTAAAATATAATCACATAAGGAGAAGCTGCAAACTTTTCAAAAGAGTCCAAAATGAAAGCAGCTATGTATCAAAGAGCCAGGGCCTATTATAAACCTGTCTTTGCTATAGTCACCACTTCTTGGTCCATTTCTTTAAAGTTCTTATATTGTATAATATCCTATACTATCCTATATGTATGCTAAAAGTTACATATAATTAGTTACTAGTATTGCAATTAGGAAGTAACAGAATTTTCTTGAAATAGCTGCTTGCGTGATTACAGTTATTAATAGTAAGACACTAAGCTATTTTAAGTCAGTTCTGATGTTCACCTTTCTAAACCAGAAATGATTAAAAAAGACACAGAATCTTTCCATTTTTGAATCCTAGACAATATAACAACAAGCCTAATTCTGTAAGTGAGCAAACTGAAAGCCCCAGGCTTTAACTAACAGAACTAATATTAGGTAAAAAATGCCTGTGGAGGCAGGAGAGATGGCTCAGTTAAGAGCACTGGCTGATCTAGCAGAAGGGCGTGGGTTCAATTCCCAGCATCCACCGAAGGTTCAAAACTGTGTGTGACTTCAGTCTCAGGGGACTCAACGTCCTCTACTAGCCTCCTTGATCAATGCATGGATGTAATGCACAAACATACATGAAGGCAAAACATTCATACACACAAACTATAATAAACAAATAAAATAAAGGATAAAAGCAGGATAAAAAAGGTCATGGGTCATTGGGATTCTGATTGACAGTCTGCCCTTTTTTCCTCTTATACACTGTACTGTCTGGAAAGCCGCATGCAGTCAGGACTTGCATGAATGTCTTCCACATGTGCTGACTTCATCTTAGTTTGAATGAGCACAGTCAGTGAGTTCACATTCACCACACAAGACTGAGACAAGACTTCCCTATGCTAATACTGCTCCACTGGGCTGACACAGTATAAGGAAACTCATTGTCAAGGAGACTAGTACATTGGCACAAATACAGTTAGAACACTAAAGTCTTTTATCTGAAAAGAATTTCCCAAAGTTTTTTTCTACAAGGAGGAAAATAACAGAAAATCTTTTATTTCTATTGTCCATACAAAACGTGGTCTCAGAATTGACTCGAATAAGTTTGTTAATTTAGGGAAAATGTTTTTTCAATTCATACATCAGCATTTAAGTATTAGTAATGCCATGTTTTTCATTATTTGTCTTAATAATTCCATTTTTTTCATGAAATCAAAGAGAATAACAACCTTTGTGAGCTCCTTTTGGGTACATAAGCATGGTTGACAAGAGCCAAAAAATAGGTGATAAAGTTTACATTTTAGTCAGTTGTAATGGTGAAATATAAGAAAATATATATGAAGACATAAACTATGTTTACATATGAAAATTGGGGCAGAAATCAGTAAACAGAACAAAAAAAACCAAACCAAACCAAACAGAAATTGCCTAATCTTCTAGTTCTTTGTTCTAATATTAGGATTTAGTTATAAAGTCTTGGTTTAAAAAAAAATTAGTAAACTATAGTCTTAAGATTACGGATTTGTTTAAAAGAGTTCAAATTCCCACTAGTTCTATAAAAAGGCTAGTACAATTGCCTACATACACATCACTGCTTCTGCTTGCTGAAAATTTCCAAAAAGGGAATGCTTCTATTATACTTACAAGCATAACAGAATATTTGAGGGTTTTCTTTTTATGCTTCAAACAGAATGAGGCAAAACTAACAACTTAAGCTAGCCATCACTAGGCAAATACAAAAATAAATGAAAGAACAAGATCTCATCACAGTAATCTATTATACCTGACACCTAGGAGTCAGATAATGTCAGAAACTACTGAAGGGCAGGCTGACCTTTTCTGCACTTGTGCAGTTTGGCTTACTGTTTTCTTCTCTTTCATCTTAACTAACAGCTGAAAATCCATACTTAAACTATTACAAATGATTGATAACTTTCTACCACATAGATATGACTATTCGGAATTAAAAAAATATTTTTTAATTAAGTGGGGATGTCCGTGTGCAGAGATGCAACTTCAGTCCCAACACGTGACTAAGTTTTTTATTTTGTAAACTGATTATGGGAAGAAACAAATTTTTACCTGAGTAAAAAGATAAAACTAAAAGCTTTCATAAACAAACAGCAGAGGACCTTTGCAGCCTTATTAACAGGGTTTGCTAATACAGAGTCATAGAAAAAGTATTTAAATGAATGGCTTGAGGGTCAACTTACTTTAAAAAAAAAAGATTTATTTTTTATTTATATGAGAGTACACTGCAGCTGCCTTCAGATACACACTAGAAGAGGGCATTGGCTCCCATTACACATGGTTGTGAGCCACCATGTGGTTGCTGAGAATTGAACTCAGGACCTCTGGAAGAGCAGTCAGTGCTCTTAACCACTGAGTCATCTCTCCAACCCCAACTTATTTTTTTCTATTGAAGTTTTTCTTTTAGATATTTTATGCACGTAAGTGTTGTAAAAGCCTACATGTATGGGCTTGGTGTCTGTGGAGGATTCCCCGAAACTGGAGTTATAGATGTTTGTGAGCCACATGTGGGTGTTAGGAATTGAACCCAGGTCCTCTACAAGAGCAAGCACTCTTAAGCTCTAAGCTATTGCTCCAGCACTCAATTTACTTTTTATAAAATTAGTGAGCTATCACAGGAAGGGATATGTCCAAGCAGCAAATGCCCGCTGAGCACAAAGACCCGAGAACCATATCCAGAACCACAGGGGAAAAACCATAAACAAGAAGGTAAAACAAAAAAGATATACACCACAAAAATTCAGTTATTTTCAAGTCCATGAAAGCACAGGAAAAAAAAAATGCTTTCTTTACTACTATTTTTTTGTTTTAATTTTGACATATGGTGTTGTTAGATAGCCCAAGTGTGCCTTAACCCTGCAGCCTTCCCAATCATAGCATACATAGTGCTAACAGGCGTATGTCACTGGTCCCAGCTAGAAGATGGTTTTTATTAGAATAATACAATTGTCTATGTGACATTAAATGAGCAATAATATGATCAATGCTCATGAACAATCTTAAAAACCTTTTTAAAAAAGCTGTAATTTATTTGAAGATATGTGCATATATATAAAGAGTGGGAGAGGTCACACTATGTGTCCCAGCACATACGTGGAAGTCACAGGACAACTTTGTGGAGTTGGTTCTTTCCCTCTACCTTTACAGAAGTACGGGAATCAAATTCAGGCTGTTAGGCTTATGTAGTAAGCTCCTTTACCTGCCGAGCCAGCTAGACAGCTAGGAGCAACTTTCATGTCTTCTTAACTTAAAATATACACTATTTATATTCTTTGACATGGGCCATATTACTAGGCTTCGGGCAAATCTGACATATTTGAGACAAAACAAATTGTAGTTTGGCTAAAATGGTCAGATGACGCCCAAAGCATGTGGGAAAACACCTCTGCCTGGACACTAAGAACAGAAAACTCATGGGCACTGCAGCTGTACAGCAGGTGAAGGACACAAAAGTCTGCATGGGAGCTGTGCTAATTATGACTCTGCAATGGGAGTTGTTGGCTACACTGCGCAAGCAGCAGGAAGTGAGTCCTTTCACTGGAGTGACTAGTCCCAGAGTAGCTCTAAGGAGGGGACAGTACTGACTCTAAGAGGAGACGCCTCTGTGCAGGTAGGCTGAAATGCCTCTGTACAGAATCTGGACCTCTGCCAATGACAAAGAGCTCAAAATGCTCTAAAGAAATTGCTGATAAAAGCTAGCCCCAATTCTTTAATTTGTGTAACACAAGGTTTTAAATAAACAACTCATTAAACATTTGTAACAGGACACAACCAGGATGGAAACAGAAATGAGCTCATTAAGATCAGAAAGGCAGCTTTCTAGGTGTCTGTGGGATTACATCAATGAGAGTACATATGTGTACAAACCAGAGATCACCTTGAGGGATCATTCCTCAAGAGCTGTGCACCTTGTTTTCTTAAAATAGTCTCTCACTAGTTCTGAGTACACCCGTGTCTGTCTACCTTGCCAGTGCTACAATGACAAGTATTACATTATGTCTGTTGTTATGTGGGAGATAGGGACCACACTCAGGTGCACAAGTTTGTAAAGCAATCACTAACTGCTAAATTATTACCTAGTCCTTAATACAGTATCTAAAAATTGAGACTGGAGTTCAGCTTAACACATTCTTTAAAAAATAGGACAAGAAGAAATCAAGACTGAATTCTAATAACTTTTATATTTCCAGTACTAGATTCTATTTGTTTATTTTTCACCAAATAACTACCAAACTGAAAATGAGACAGAAAAATGTATAAGAATACAGTTTATCAAGCCAGGTGGAAGTGGAATACATCTTTAGTCCCAGCACTCTGCAGGCAGACAGGTAGATCTCTGAGTTTGAGGACAACCTGGCCTACAGAGTTCCAGGATAGTCAGGGCTACACAGAGAAGTTTCTCTGGGGAAAAAAAAATTCCACAACCCCTTCAAAAAAACAAAAACAAAAACAAAAGAAAAAGAATGCAATTCTTTAGCCATGTTGACATTTAAGGCTCAAATGAATCCGTTTAGCAGGTTCTGCTTCTGGTTATAGTACAGAGGCCATCTTGCATTACATAGCTCTGTAAAGGGCTTTTACTACCAAGACCGTGAGAGCCTTACCAACAGCTACTCACCAACAGCTACTCACCAGTCCCTGGCCTTGTACAACCTTCCTATTATGCTCTCATCCCTTCATCACACAAATCTGTGTAGTTTTCTAAAGAAAGCTAAGATTTCCTACTCTTCATTTAAAGGCAACTCGCCCTATCTCGAGCTCTCTCTCTTACACACACACACACACACACACACACACACACCCTGAGATCCTCAAAGACTGAGCATAATGCCTTGGCATGGAGACGACTTACCTGTGTGCTGTGCAGGCTGTGGCAGTGGTTGGTTTAGGTGTGAACTGTGATGGACAGAAGGGATGGGGCGGTACTGAGGCTGGCTGGAGTGATAGTGGCCTGGAGCACAGTAACAGGCTGGCATCTATAATTGTAAGCAATGAGGACAAAAATTAGTTTCATTTGGAAAAGTAACTTTTCCATGAGGCACGTTCAATGAGCAGTAATTATAATATAAATCCTTTAAAAATGAATTGGATTTTTCAATTTAAATGGAAAAAATATAAAGTCAAGATCTCAGGTCTCTTTAAAAGGATATCCTCCCATAAGCATGGTGACAAATGCCTTTAATTTGGATACAGAGGCAGGGGATCTCTGTGAGTTCGATGACAACCCAGTCTGCATAGTGACTTTCAGGCCTAAATAGAAAGACCCTATCTCCAACAAAACAAAACATCCCCAAACCAAACCACACAGAACAAAAGACATTTACCACTGTGCTCACTAATCACTTTCAGCTGTTAATTTTATTGCTGTATTTGTTTCACATTTCTTTTTTTATAAACTAAGTTTGCTTGGCTGAAATATGACCGAAATCTACCACTGTTCATGGTTGCTTCCAGATCTCGAAGATCTGAGGACCAAATACTGTAGACACAGGGCTTGGAGGAGTCCAGTTGGAACTGACTGGAAGTCTCTCCTCCCTGAGGAAAAGCTCTGACACTATCAAAAGGTGCTATGCAAGCTGCCAATGAAAAAAAAAGGAATCAGCAGCCCCACCTACCCACAAGAATCCCAACAATGCCAGCCGGACAAGGTATCCCAGTGGTGTAAAAGCAGCACTTTTATCTATGGGGTAGCAACAGCTGTCTAATTGGATTTAACACCCACTCGATAGGAGGGCTTTCAGGCTTGTTTGATACACATACCTCCCCCGTGGCTGGAGAGGTTATAAATGCTAGGGAGAGCCCATAACCACTATTTTCCCAAGCCAGTATCACTTCAAATTGTACTCTATTTATCCTAATACAGGCAAATAAGTGTAGCAGCCCGCATCAAAAAAACTTTTCTGCAACAGAGACTTCCTCAGAGAGGAAGGATCAGTGAGGTGCCCACGCCCAGTTGAAAACATTTTACCACCCACATCTTAGGTTTAAAGGAAATCTTTGAAGAGGGGGGGCGAGTGGAAAGACAGTAAGAAGAGGACCAGAATACCTCCTAGAGAGTGTGCTTAGACATTACTCATTTCTTTTTCAAGACAGGGTCTTACAAGGTAGTCATTGTTGATCTGGAACTCTGTACGTAGTTTAGGCTGACTACTAATTCGAGATCAACCTGCATCTGCCTCTTGAGTGTTGGCATTAATGTAATGTAATGTAATGTGCCATCACAGCTAGTCTAAGTTTGTTGTTTTTTTTTTTTAAATTAATCTGATCTCGATTAGTTATAGTGAAGGAAAAAAAAAACCAGAAAAAAATCTTGTGTGGAAAAATGATCTGCTGTATACACAATTCTAAGAACACTATAAAACTAAAAACCTCACTCCATAAAAAGGCTGTAAGAAAGCTACTAGGTTAATGGTAGGGTATCTCCTTCCTATGTGTAAAATGATTGGTTGGATTAATAATGGCTGTTAAAGGAAAGGCAAAAACCAAGACAAACTAACCTGAAAAAGACAATGCAAACAAACAAAAACCAACCTGGCCAAACAAGAAAAACGCACCAAGAACTTAGACCACTATGAAAATGAGTGTCCATGGAAAGCTATTGTGTGATTCTGCCCCTACCTGGGTACGTGAACAAATGTCTACTCATCCAAGACACCCTGGATGGCACAGACAACAGACCAGAGAGATGAGGCCAGGAACATCTAGCTTAGCAAATCCAGTGAGTTTACTGGATGAATAAATGACAAACACTGCACTACTAAAAAGCTCACTGCAGTGCATGTGACAACTCATGAAAATTCTATCACTGGAACTTCCTGAACAACTAGAGGCAGTCACACTCTAGTCTGGAACAGCAGGCAGCTCTCTCAGCACATGTGGCTGTAACATCAGGGAGGCCCCTGTGACCTGTTTTAGAACCTTCTTGATAATTTTAAGTTTCACTGGTGTCCTGAGCCTACTAAGTCTTGCTTATTTTCTGAATGTATAAGCTTCCTTCCACCAAGGGGAATGTTTCAATTCAGAGGAAGTAGCTAAATAGAAGAGAAAGAATCCACAGGATATAAGATCACTGTGCTCAAATTCCCTTTATTGTGAACAAATAAAAAAGTGAAACTTAAAAACAGTCCTTTTGTTTATTGTTTTTGTTTTTGTTTTTGTTTTCGAAACAAGGTCTCTCTCTGTATAGCCCTGGCTGTCCTGGAACTCACTCTGTAGACCAGGCTGGCCTCGAACTCAGAAATCTGCCTGCCTCTGCCTCCCATGTGTTGGGATTAAAGGCGTACGCCACCACCGCCCGTAAAAACAGTTCTTTTTATAGAAGGAACTAAAGACGTTAAATGTTTCAAGTGTACTAAATAAAATATGTACTATCTATATAGGCAAAACAGTCAGGCCTAGTTGTGCACATTTTTAATTACAGCATTTGGGAGGCAGAGATAGATGGATCTCTGAGTTTGAGGTCACCCTGGTCTGCAGAGCAAGTTTCAGGACACCCTGCTATATATATAGAAACTCTGTCTCAAATCTACCCAGTACAAAACAAACAAACAAACAACCCCCCCAAACCCACACAAAACACACTGAGAACAATTAAGATTGAAGTAAGTGAACAGAGAGATTGGCATATCAACAGGAAACTATGATGCTACTTCTGTTCTTGAAATGCTGTCATGTATACTTTTCAGTTATAATGCATTGTACGGACTAGTTTTAAGTCAACGTGACACAGGCTTGAGTCTTCTGAAAAGAAAGGAACCTCGATGAGAAAGGACCTCTATAACGGCTACCCTTAAGGCATTTCTTAGTAAGTGATTGGCGGGAAAGACCCAGCTCATTGTGGGTGGTGCTATTCTTGGGCAAAGAGTCCTGGGTTCTGTAGAATGAAACCTGAGCAGGCCAGGATGAACAAGCCAGTTAACCGAACGGCACCCTCCATGACCTCTGTATCAGCTCCTGCCTCCAGGTTCTTGCCTTGTTTTGAATTCCTTCCTTGATTTTCTTCAATGATAGATTATGATGTGGAATGTAAACAAAATGAAACAAACCCTTTCCTCCCCGACTTGCTTGTTTCATCATGGTGGTTCATGACAGTAACCCTAACAAACACATACACTTACTATGTTTTCCTAAGATATTAAATCAAACAAAAACCACTTCTTAGCCAGAGGGAAATTCAAAGAACACAACTTTGAATTGTAGCTAAATGTTATATGGCTGCTCCCTAGGCACCTGACGATCTCCATTAGTAACGATGGGCTTTACTTAAACTATCTCACAAATGGTTCCCACGTGAGAAAGAACATGAAAAAACAACATACCTGTGGTGAGGGCTGAGGAAGAAACCCCTGCTGCTGGAGCACAGGCTGGCTGACAGGATGCCCAGAGGCAGAGAAACTGGCAGTGGGGACTGACTGCCCAGGTGGCAGGGAAGGAGGAGGGGGAGGTGGTGGAGGTGGTGGTGGAGGATGTGGGGGTGCTGTCGTCACGATGTAACCAGACTGCTGTGGAGATTGTAGAACAACAGTGGACTGGAACATGGTGGCATGAGGGTCGGAACCATCAGCTGATGGCTGGCGGGCAAGACTCATGTGGCTGAACTGAGAGCCAAGGTTATCCTGTTGAAAAGAAGTTGACCATCAGTGAGCCTTTCATTCATGGGCCAAACTTACCAATGCAAAGTGCTACACATACATACCCACACCCCTACACCCCCACATCCCTCTGAATATCTCATCTCTCCTAGAATAGCCTCAGTCATTATGTAGCTGAAGTCTGCCACTCAATTTAAACAGGAGAATACTTTATATAAAAGTGTCCTGTTTCTGGATCACTGCTAAGCAACGAGTGGTCTCCAGCCAAAGCTGTGACTTATGTGCCATATGACATATAGTTCCTAACTTGACAGCCTAAGTACTATCTCTTATTGGTCACTCAAATGACAGTGTAAGGTTAAAATGAAATGCCTACTCTTAGGAAGCAACAGATTTAGAATATATGGAAATGGTTTCTTAAATGAAAATACCTCCTAGCTCTAAATTACAAAGTAATATGGCTAAATATACTTTAAAAAAAGTAGTATAAGTACAAGAGTCATTCACAAAAGGTAATGTTTCCTTTTTAATAATTTAAGTTTTATTTCATGTGTGCTGGTGTGAGGGTGTTAGACTCCCCTAGAACTGGAGTTACAGACAACTGTGGGTTAGCACGTGGGTTCTGGGGATTGAACCTGGGTCCTCTGAAGAGCAGCTAGTACTCTCAACCACAGTGCCACCTCTCTAGCCCCATGTTTCTCTTTCTTGTAGGTGAAAGTTATTTCATAAAATCATTGAGAGATGAAGCTGGTAAATATTGCCACCCCAATTCAAAACAAAAGCATCCCCAACAAAACAAAGAGTTTTCAAGAAGCATCAAGAATGGTTTTCCTGTTACAGTTTATAATCTGATTTGAAGTATAGTTTCAACATAGGACAGATCAACATAGAATATCCCTAGTATAAGCAAGCACGTTGTCAGGAAGTTCACTTTAGAGAAGGCGAGTATTTTATGTAGAAGCCAGTTCATGGATGGAGCTGTGCTGCAGTGTGGGCCTGACCCTACAGACCCTGACACTTACAATTCAGGACACACTTTGGATTAAGGGTATTATCTTGCAGTGAGAAATTAAGTGTCAAGAGATCTTTGACAAAATCAGAAGCCCTCTGTAGCTACACCCTGCAATCCATCTAAAGTAACTGGCTCTAACCTACTGTACCTAACCAGCACTTAAAAAGGAAAGCTGCCTGTTTGTTCATGGGTATCAATCTGGTGGACAGCACCCTCGCATGGCCTCTGCTTCAGTTCCCACCTACAGTTTCTTGCCTTGAATTCATGGCCTGACTTCCTACAGAGATATAGTTTGACTCCTGAAGTAAGATGAAATGAACTCTTTCCTCCCATCTTGATCTTAGTTATGGTGTTTTAATCAGAACTCTATAACACTGCCATTCCAGGACTACACAGACTCAAAACTGACTTCAATATAAAAAAGCAAACTAAAATATCTAAGACTACTTAGTTCAGAACACTCAACCTGAAAATTTCCCTTTTGAAAAGCAGAAATAATATTAAGTCTTTTATAGTTACCATGGTAAGTTGATACAACCACTGTCTTATGAAAAGGAAGAGATTATTATTAATATGAGTTAGAAAACACCTTTGTTACCTATGTAACTCCCTGTAAGAAAAGCTGAAAAGAGCAAATTACACTGCCCACAGTCTGAAGTATTCATCACACAATGCCCATAGTAACAATGAGATGAAAGGAGATACAGTACCACAGAGTACTGCTGGGTGGGTGAGACTGGCAGGAGCGGGGATGGGTAGGGGGCTGGAGAGCACTGAACAGGCTGAGAAGAGGGCTGCAGAGGACCAACAGGCTAGGAGTAACAGGTGGGCAAACAGTTAATGTCACAAGAAAATGTTACAACAAGTGCACAGCATGGAAAATTTACACTTTGGGGCAACAGCTTTACATTTATAAACTCATAAAAAATACAAGAGATTCAACAAGAAAAATAGTATCGAATGAACTCAAACAGCAAGAATATACCTAGGCTCAAGTTTATTTCATAATGAGAATAACTTTTATGTCGTAAATGTAACTTTTTTGTAGATTAATAGAAACACTATTAGCCATTTTAAACCCTATTATGTGAGTTATGTCAGAAAAAACAAAACTTCTTACTCTTATTTCCTGATTTTTATGAAGAGGCTGCCATATGTTTAAGTTGCTCTATACTACTAAATTATAAGTAAGAACCTTATAAATTTATATAGCATCTATACTAATCCTCTTATTTGATAAAGCATGTTTAAATTCTCAGAAACAATGTTCCTAAAACTTCACCATTGTGTGAAAGAACTGTAAGAATGACCAGCGCGGTGACTGGAGAGATGTCTCAGTGGTTAGGAGCATACACTCTTGCAGAGGAACCAGGTTCACTCCCCAGAGCCTACATGGTGGCTCACAACCACCTTTAACTCCAATACTAGGGATCAAATGCCCTCTTTTGACCTCCACAGGCATCACATAATCACATGCGGTATGTGTGTGTGTGTGTGTGTGTGTGTGTGTGTGTGTGTGTGTATGTATTTTTCTCCCCAGGCAACTTAAATACACATGCACATAAAATAAATAAATCTTAATAACCACAAGAGGACCAAAACATATCTACTTACACAAGCATACATCATCATCTAGGAAAAATAAAATCTTTTCCTCGTGGCTAAATGCTAAATATACTTTTATTAGAAGGACTCATGGTAGGAACTGAGAAACTAGTCTCTATAGATCTTCAGCCAAACACACTTTTGTATTTCAAGGAGAGGAAAATTGCTTTGCAAAGGTACTAAAAATAGGTGATTCACTGTAATCTACTTTATAGATGAAAAACCAGACAAATATAGATTAAGTGATTTTTACTGTGCCAGTTAAGCAAGCAGATGAAGGATGCAGATCATGCTGATCTGATAAACACTCTTGCTTATACTGTATATTCACCAATGAATTCTGTACTGGCTAATGCAAGTAATGAAGTAAGAGTGTGCATGGAATAAATAAAAATGTTTACGACAACTCAGATTTGTAACGATTACTTATTCTTTTACAACAAAATCAACAAAATAATCTAAAAGTATAAAAGTGTTAGATTATCTTAGAGTCCAACACAACAAGATTAAAGCAAAAGCAAAAAGTAAAAGCTGACTGATTTGGAGAGCTGTTGATGGTCCCTTGAGAAACCTGTCAGCTAGCAATCAGCTGGCTGAAGACAGTTTGAAGCACGCTAAGCAGGTGCAAGTGGCTAGAAATCTACTACTGGCCACTTGATGAACTAAGTCCCAGAAACAGTAAGATAGAATCCTTTATCAGTCAATCTGACCTACTCAAGTTGTCAGATATGCAAAAACTTAGATGCTGGAGAAGGGAAAGAATACAAGATGAGCCCCCATGGTAAGAATGAATGTGTCCCAGAGTGCAAAATGGCAGAGAGAACAAAGTAAAATCCTGATACCAAATCGACAAGGAAAAGTCTTAGTGTTTCCCTCTTTCTACTTGAACATCCACATAATGACTGGTTTTATGTTGTGTTCAGGAAATACAGCACTCCTGAAAGTGTTGTTTTTGAAATTCATAGATTTACAGTGTTTGGTTATGTGAAATTATATAAATCATTTATCTCAGCATATGCAAAAGATAGTAATAGGATATCATTCAGTCAGTGAATCTTTGTTTCTGAGAGGATCTAGCTGCAATTTTTTTTTT
>JADRCD010159302.1:3133-31157 GCA_019843815.1 Montemys delectorum | reverse complement strand
TCTTTCTTTCTTTCTTTCTTTCTTTCTTTCTTTCTTTCTTTCTTTCTATTCTCTATTCTATTTTTACAGTCCAGTCTTTCTCCCCCTCCTAGTCTGCCCTCTGACAGTTCCACATCCTATACCTCCTCCCCACCCCCATCTTTAAGAAGATGTCCCTATGCCCCCCCCCAACTCCACCTGGCCTCCCCACTCCTTGGGGCTTCAAGTCTTTTGAGGGTTAGGTGCATCTTCTCTCACTGAGTCAAGATCCGGTAGTCCTCTCCTGTATATGTGTTGGGGGAATCACCATCTCTGACCTCAATCTATACTACAAAACAATAGTAATAAAAACTGCATGGTATTGGTACAGAGACAGACACCTTGGTCAATGGAATAGAATTGAAGACCCATAAATAAAACCACACACTTATGGACACTTGCTCTTTGACATAGAAGCCAAAAGTATACAATGGGAAAAAAAAAAGCATCTTCAACAAATCATGCTGATCTGTCAGTCTGTATGTAGAAAAATGAAAATAGATCCTGTTCTACTTTCAATGTTTTGTTTCAAGAAATTTATTTTGAGTATATAATAATATTTAATGGTATGAACAATAAATGCTTAGAGGACCCAGAGAGGTGGCTTGGAGGTGGGAGTGGCTTGTAAAATTCTTCTTATGCCACTCAAACAAAGGAAGGACATCCAAATCATACATAACTCCTACACAGAAATATTGGAATGCACATAGACACACAAAGCAGAAACATAAAGCATCAACCTTTCATGGATTATGTACAATTAGGCTTTGAGTTAGAGGAAGGCATGTCCCATACACAACTAGGAAAAGCAGCGTTGAATTATAATGATTCAGATATTCCTGAATGGCAGATATTAATGATCTAAAGTTGTAGTAAAGTTAATATGAATACTGTAAAGATTTATGAGCCTTACCCCAAGTCATATTAAAATTAACATGAACATTTTAAAGGTTAATCAATGATTGTAAAAAAAAATTAAAGTATCCTCAGCTCTTAGGAGACGGCTACATTGGCAAATTAATTTTAGCTTACAGAAAAAAAAATCATCTCAATTGTCTAAATAGAACAACGGAGGGCAAATTGAGTTGGGAGGATAACAAGAATGAGTTTTAAAGTAAATAACAAAACAGCAGAATTTCAATATTTATCTGAAATGCTTAGTCAAACCTTAGCAATCCCTTTACCAAAAATGATACACTTAATTTTTTTATAGCCTGACCTATATTGGCTTCCAAAAAGATTTGATATTTGGAGAACAATTAAAAATCCTATCTTCTGAGAGGCTCTGACAATACCTGACTAATACAAATGTAGAGGCTCACAGCCATTCATTGAACTGAGTACATGGTCCCCAGTGAAGGAGTTAGAGAAAGGATCTATGGAGCTGAAGGGTTTGCAGCCCCTTAGGACAAACAACAATATGAACTAACTAGTACCCTCAGAGCTCCCAGGGACTCAACTACCAAGCAAGGGCTATACATGGTGGGACTGATTGTTTTGACAGTATGTGTATAGTAGAGGATTGCAAAGCTGATCATCAATAGGAGGAAAGGACCTAGGCCTTGTGAAGGTTTTGTGCCCCAGTGTAGGGGAATGCCAGGGCCAATAAGTGGGAGAGGGTGAGGTGGCAGGCATTGTGGGGGAGGCAACATGAGCTATTTCTTGTCTTTTTTGTTTGTTTGTTTTTTGGAGGGGAAACTGGGAAAGGAAAAATTTACATGTAAATAAAGAAAATATCTAATAAAAAAAATCCAAACTACACCTTCTTGTTAACTGCTGTTTTAAAGTGTATATAAAGGTAAATATAAAAATTTTAAGATAAGCATAATTGTTTTGTAGTCAAACATTTATATTTATCTTTGATTAGATGGGATAGTTAATTTATATGTGTTGCCTCATGTTCACAAACATCTATTCTAATATGATATGCCTTAGTATATGCCTCATTTACTATCTAACCATCACTTTCTACTTGGTATGTAAAATCTGAACAGTGACAATTGTTTCTGCAAACAAATTTGCAGTTTTAAAAGATAGTCTCCAAATACTGAAAAGTTCCAAAAAGTTGATGCAAGTACATAACATGGACGTTATAGCAGAGGTTGACATGTAGGCATTAAGGAAAGGCAGACATACTCACTGAGTTACACCCTTTGCTCTACATTTTCTGGACCCTAAGATCCCAGGTGCACATCTTACTTTGATTTCTAGCACATATACTGTTAGCTCATAGGCATAGGCTGAGTCATAGAGACAGAGACAAGTAGGTTTAAGGAATACTTCTCTAGCCTTCAGAGACTTTGTCTCATAGTGTCCTTTCTCAGAAGACACAAGTATCCAAAGGGTATGTGTAATGGAATCTCAGAAACATTTTAATATGGGTGTGCTGGAATCCGACCTCTGTTAGTAGTCTTTCTGTCTGCTTTTTTTCCTAGCTTCCTTTCTTTCTCTCTGAAGATGTGTGTGTGTGTGTGTGTGTGTGTGTGTGTGTGTGTGTGTGTGTTTGTGTATGTGTAAACATCTGTATAAGTATGGTGGGAGACACAATTCAACTTCTATTGTCCTACTTAGTCACTCTTTAACTCTCTCCTCTCTCCTTTTCCCCCCACAGTATCTACGTATCTTAAAGGCTCACCAACTCAACCAGTTGATATCCCACAAGTACCTGGGATCTGCATATTTGCATATTTCTGCCTTTCTAGTGCTAAGAGTCTAAGTATGGATAGCCCTGTGTACATATATAAATTCTGAGGACTAAACTCAGGACCTTCTTGTTGCATAACTATCACTGTCTTAATTGAACTGTCTCACTAGAGCCCCTATGTTGTCATTGGCCTACTGTATCATCAATGTTGTGTTTTCCAAACATATCTATGCACCTATACATGGCATTCTATTCAAGAATACCCAGGAATTCTATCCTAAGTGTTCTACAATGTCCCTCCTGACATACCCAGAATGGATATCATCGTAAGTCTTCTGTTAATATTATACATCACTTGAATGAAAGGTTCTTCCATTCATTCCCATGAAAACAGATGAATGAATGACTTTCCTGAAGTCCAGATCCTTCTTAGAAGAATCAGAAATTCATACTAGATATATGCCAAGGAAGTAGGAAAATGCAGAGCAATGCCATCAAGCCCAGGAGACAGGAACAGTCCCTGAGTTACAACAGTGATTCAGTTGATGAAAATAAACATTTAATAAGTAAATGCATGATAAATGACAGAGTGTGGGGAGGCAAACATAATTATGCAGGGTCAAAAAGATGGCTCAATGGCTAGAGGTACTTGTTCAGTAAATACAATTCACTCCCAGTATCCACTTGGTAGAAGGTTTGAATCCACTCCAACAATCTGTATTCAGACATCCACACACATCTCCACACATGTGTGTACACAAACCAAAAAAAATAAAAATAAAAAGATAATTCATCTTTTTCTCAAAAGAATATGATGATTCTCTAATGTCTTCATGACTCATCATAAAAGAATATCTTTTGTTTTTTTGAACATTCCACTTGTTTTCTAGAAAAAACATCCAGTGTTTACAGTACCCTAAACTAACACTGTGAGCATTTCCAAAATACCCCTACTTCTTCAGATGATATAAACCATCTTATTTCCCCTGAGTTTGGTTCTGGGGATACTGGAAAGGAACTGGATCTTTACATTAGGTCATGTTAAGCTTAGTTTTATCCAGAATCATCACAGACTGTATTTTAAATAAAGATGAGATGCATGATGGTACGATGAGTATTATCAAAATTTATGCTGAAGACATCCTGTCGGCATGGTCTATGTATATTTGATGACATGAGTCAACAGGGTCAGGTATGAATCAGTGAAAATTAGTAAACAAATCAAAGAGAGAGAAATGAAGACAGAGATTATAGAAAGAAACTGATTTCTTCCAAGTTACCAAATAGTGTTTGTTTAAACTAATGTATTTTCAATTATTTTCTAGAATTACATATACTAGTTGTCTTAGTCAGGGTTTCTATTCCTGCACAAACATCATGACCAAGAAGCAAGTTGGGGAGGAAAGGGTTTATTCAGCTTACATCCACATGGCTGTTGATCACCAGAGGAAGTCAGGACTGTAACTCAAGCAGTTCAGGAAGCAGGAGCTGATGCAGAGGCCATGGAAAGATGTTCTTTGCTGACTTGCTTCCCCTGGCTTGCTCAGCCTGCTCTCTTATAGAACCCAAGATTTCCAGCCCAGGGATGGCACCATCCCTTTGATCACTAATTGAGAAAATGCCCCACAGCTGGGTCTCATGGAGGCACTTTCCCAACTGAAGCTCACTTTTCTGTGATAACTCCAGCCTGTGTCAAGTTGACACACAAAACCAGCCAGTACACTAGTGCAATGTATTTCATCAGGTTGACACCTTCCTCCCTAACCACAAACTCTTCTGTGCACTCTTACATGTCCCTTGTTGGATCTAAGTGGCAAAATCTGCAAAGTCACACCATGTGACAGTTATCACATGGGAGGTTTATTAAAAGAGACAGGTAGGGGAGTACAGAGATTGCCTCTTGCTGTAGGAAGAGAAGAAGGGAAAGAGGAAGGAAAGCACAGGCTTTTATCATGGATGTAGTGAATGTGCAGGAGGACATGACAGCGAGACTACAATGGGAATGTGTTGCCTATGGGCACCTAGTCATGTGTCTTGTCACTGGATCCATTGGGTTGATCATGGAGATACCTGATGGTCCTATTGTCATGACATCATAAAGACTGGCCTAATTGCAAACAATCTTCTGAAACCCATGACATTTACTTCTCTATATATCTCTTCATGTATACGTATATGTGTGTGTATTTGTGTGTATGTGTGTGTGTGTGTGTGTGTGTGTGTGTGTGTGTGCATAGATATAACACACTGAACCCAATTTATGGTACCTGCATGTATATGGGAGAAGGGCTGACCACATGGATATGGGCATATTACTGAAGGAAACTGATTGTCTTTCCTTCATCAGCCATAGGCTCCCCAGAGCACCACTATAAATGGGTCCTTTCAAGTATTTCCCCTATTCATGCTGCAATGCCGACAGGTATCATCGTGTGTAGGCAAGCTTACTACTAAGAGTGGATGCATGCAGGGTCTCTGTCAGTGCATTGTGAAAAGCTTCCTTATGGCATTCTACAAACAGACAAAGCATCAGTTTATGTTCCCTACCCCTACATGACTCTCCCCCACCCAGCTCCTTACTGTTCCCAAACTTGAACCCCTCCTTCACTCTCCACAGTACTTCCCTAAATTCTCTTTACCCCTCCTCAATGGCCCATTCCCAACGGCCCTACCCATGTCTTTTCCTCTTCTTTTTCTTTAATGTTCATTGTCATTTTTGTCTCACTGTGTTTTGAGACAAGGTCTCACATTACCGCCAGACTGATGTCAGGTTTGTGAGGAAACCTTGAACTTCTGAGACCCGCCTACCTGTACCTTCCACGGCAAGTTATACAGGCATGCATCACCACTTTCAGATTTTGTGGTGTTTATTATTGAGCCAGGGACCTTATTAATGCCAGACAGGCATTTTATCAGCAGACCTAAGTTACAAGCCCCTCTACCATTTTTACCTGTTCATTTTTATTATAAAACAACTAAAAAAGTAAAGGGTGAAGGAATAACATATTAATAATTCCTATGATTGCTTCATCCTTTATTGTTTGAGAATTGCATATTTGTAGATAATCATTTTTGATGAAATCTATCCCCTCTCTACCTCCAATTGGTCACCTGTGCCCCCACCACTTCCCGTGCCTCTCAAAAACCTCACTGAGTCGGCTTAGTGCTGCATTCATGAGCATGGACACAGGGTTATCTCCTGTAGCCTGCAAGCCTCTCAGAAGCCTCATCCTGTAAGAAAGGTGAAGGCTCTTTGCTCAGCAGACATCACCTGGCAATAGCTGCTGAGCCAGAGGTTAGCACGTACAGTGCCTCTTTCTCATCTAGGATCAGTGCTGCTTTAGCCTGTACAGGTCCTGAACATGCTGCTTGACTTGTGATGAGTCACTCATGTCCGCTAAACCAAGTTCACAAATAGAACTTTCTGTTCGGTTCATTCAACCCTACTATCCACAGTTTGTCAATTCTGAACCACTTTGGTTTTTTTTTTTTTTCTTCTTTTGAACGTGGATAATGTACTCTGAGATTAGGTAAAACGGTCTATTCCCATTGGTCTTTTGCTACCAAGGGATGCTGAGGTTCCATCACAGGCATTCATTCACCCTGGGTTTTGTCTTTCTTATTCATTACAGAAACAAGTTTACATTAGATAATGAAAGAGGGTCCTTAATCAGAAGAAACATTAAATAAGTTCTATTACCTTTCAAACTAATAACTTCCATACACATCAGAGTATAATAAATGTGCTCAACTGTGATTAAATTTCTCAAAATATGTCAACATTCAAATAATTTTTTTTACTAGTCAGACACTTTGGTTTAATTATAGATATCATCAAAACAAATATTACGATTAGCCCCATCTTACCAAGAAGAGTGTGGGTTGTGCTATACACATACATACGTATTGTAGACTATACATATGTGTGTGTATATATGTAATCTGTGCTATCTATAAATATCACACTCACAAAATGGGGGTTTTTTGATAAGATAGGTGTACTGTCCATAAACAGCTAATCTTCAAGGTTAACTATTTGTTTCATCTCTAGGGCCTTGATAAATTGATTGTAACACTAAATGAAGCTCCTTAGAAGTTTGAGACATTTAGACCTTCAGTATATAAATAATTATATCTGGTTGGTGCTAAATATGTTTCCTATATTAAATTTATGATTTTGACACATATATTTCTTTTCTCCTGATACGTTCCTTCAGATGTGTGCATGTCACAGTATATATGTTGGGGATTGGGGACAGAAATGACAGTCTGAAATAATTCATCTACTTTTACGGTGTTTAAAACAGGGTCCCTTGCTATTTGACACTGTGGCCTGCAGGTTTATTGACCCAGGAGCTTCTCCTTATTCTCTTGTTGCTGGCTCCTATCTTACCACAGATGAACTGAAAGTTACACAGTATTATGTTCTGAGGATCTAAACCCTGTCCTTATGAGATTTATACCCTGAGGGACCTCTTCAAATGTTATGAATATAAAGGCTTCTTATCTTGAAATAAATCACATTTCATTCACCTGTCCTGCTTGCAGAAGAACAATGAATGGCAGGGTAAACTACATACAATTTAGAGAGTTTAATCTTTTAGAGTTTGTTGTTTGTTTGTTTGTTTGTTTTTAAACTAATGTTAATATTGCCCAGACTGGCTTAGATCTCCCTATAATGCTGAGGATAATCTTGAACTTCTGATCCTCCCATTCTCCTTTCAAAGGGACTGAAGATATGGACCACCATATCAAGTTAATGCAGTACTAGGGATCTACAAAATGCAGGACTTAGTTCATGTCTGGTAATCACGCCACCAACTGGCTACATCCCCAGTCACTGACTCCCCCTTCTGAATAGCACCATTTAAAAAGAATGGAGCAACTGTGATCTAGTAGAAAAGTCAATGTAAAATTAACCTGTGTCTTCATCTCTTTCAACTCTCCAGCCAATGTCCTGTCCCACTTATTCATATTTTTGGTCATTTTGTGGTCCAGCTAGTCACCTTGAGACTAAACACTTCTTGGGAACAGCCAGACACCCAGAATGACTTCATTCTGAATGGATGGAGGCAACCTCAACTTAATTTCCAAGTGGAATGATGGTACTGATCACATCATTCTCTAAATGGCAACAAAATGATAATTGGATGGGAAATATCTAATTTCTCCTTTAAAGTGGAATTGAAATTGCCTACCTTGATTTAAAAATGTCGGGTGGCATCAGCTCCAAAGTATGAGTTGGTCCATACAGGTTTACAACATATAACTTCACTGATGGATTCGCTTGACCTGCCTTTGAGAAAATAAAAGCTGTGATATGTAATATATAAGCATTAGCCTATGTTAAAACAAAGAAAAAAACCAGAAACTTCAACTGGTTTAATTTCTCTCTGTCTCTGTCTCTCTGCCTCTGTGTATGTGTGTTTCGTGTGTATGCATGTGTGTGTTTGTGTATGTGTATGTGTGTGTGTTCTTCTTTACATGGGATAAAAGTTAATTTCTTTGAAATAGAAGTGATTTTTAAATTCATCCACTTGATTACTTTCAACTGTTTTTCTAAATTGCTGCTTCTGGAACATTAAGACAGACAATTAAAGGCTATGAGAAGCGAGGGTGGTTTGACTCATGAGGCAGTGCTGTTGAGCTCCCTTTGCAGAGCTGTAGAAGGTCTAGACATGTAAAACAGCAAGTAGACTAATTCATTGCTCACAGCATAGAATAAGGACCTCAGTGGGAAGCTTTATATTGGCGGGGAAGAAAGGGAAGGGGAGATAAAGAACAAGGAGAGCAGCCAGTAGGAAAGATGTAGGGAGTGAAAGAAAATGGGGATATGGAGGAAGTAAAAGACACAAAAAGATGGAAAGAGAGAGGAAAAACAGGGGAACAGGAAAGAAAAGAGAAGGGAACAGGAAAAGAGAAGGCAGGGAAAGTCCTACCCACAAGGATTATAGATATCTTGACCAGAACTGACTGCTACATATCGTCCTCTGACCTACACATGTGTGCCAACACACAAATACACAAATAAATATATCTAACTTAAAACAAATGCAGAAATATGAAAAATATTACCCACATGTCTCAGATGCCACAGGTTTAAAATTGAAAAGAGCCTAATGCACCCCATTCCATTAATGTGTCCCTCTTTTCTCTTTAAGCTTTGCTGATTACTAAATGGGTGACTCATGTATTTAAATGACCCTTGAGAGGTGCAGAAGCAGCAGTCTCTGAGTGTACAGCAGGAAGAGTAGAAGTGTATGTATAATTTGTTTTCAGTTAATCAAAATTCCATTAAAGGAACAATAACTACCAAGTACAGTGGCTAGTACACATCTAGTTTGTAACGTGTTCTGAAGGATTATGATCTAGTTTTGTCACTAAATGTTCCTACTTCAGTATAAAGATTATTATAATCATTTTTCTTGATACATATAGAAACGATAAAGCAAATTCATTAATACTACAAGGGCTGAGACCTAAACATACAAGCTAGTAATCCCTTGTTTTAACTCCCAGCCAATGACAAACAAATAGTTGCCGTCTACTCTGTGAGCAAGAAAGGAATTATGGTCATCTTCTTTGAGTATGTTTCAACTAGTTTGTATAGTGGAATGAAAGAATGATCTCATGCTGGGCTTGGGGAGTTGGCTCAGTGTTGAGATCACTTGCCATGCTAGCATGAGAACTGGAGTTAGATTCCCCAACACCTAAGTAAATAGGAGGTGAGCTTGGTGGTGGTATTTTCCTGTCACAGATTCAGGGAATGCTGTTTCTGCACCTCTCAATGTTTATTTAACTATATGACCTGCCATTTAGTAGTCAGTAAAACTTAAAGAGAAAGACTGGGCACAATAATACAACAAAATTCCAGCCACAGAAGGTGGAAAAGGGATCTTCATAGAAATCTGATTAACAAGACTAGCCATATCAGTGAGTTCTGGGTTTGATTGGGAAACCCTACATCAAGGAATAAAGTGAAAAAGTAATTTAGGTATATTACTGATATTAACCTTGGACCACCACATAAACACACTCATGCATCCACAAACATACAAAAACAAAGGAATTCCTTGACTACTAAGAGCAATTCTGGGGATCAAAATTTATATACATTTTTCTTTGGTTATTTCTCTAAGTAGATCAAGTGAATTAAAATTTAAGCCTTGCTTTATGAGGTAACTTGACCATGTATATTCATCATTGCCAGCAGCCCCAATTTGTATCATCTAGGACCTTGCAAAAAATGAATCCCTGGTCCCGCCATCTTACAGACATAGAATAAGACTCTCCAGGTATAGATCTACATCTCTGTGCTTTAACTAGCATTCCAAGTGATCAGCAAACACTTTTGATCAAACACTGTTCCTTGTGTGCATATCTATTCTCTACCTATTACCTATGACCATCTATCATTTGTATCATATATATTATTTGATCATCTAATATTATGACCTACTCACCATTTTCTACCCATCTATTAATATTTTATTCCTACCACACATTATTTATATGCCAATGATCTACCACATAACATATCTATCACATGTATCATCTATATTTCTAACATCTCTTATCAATCCATTTTTATGATCGATAGACGATAGGTAGACCTTCTGTTTGTAATCTGTCAGTCTGTCATATACCTTTCATTACCTTCTGACATCCATTTATCACCTATCTATTCTCTATCCATCACATAAAATCTGTGTCTTAACATTACTATTACTTCGATGAGACATCATTGCCAAAAGCAACTTGAGGAGGAAATGATTTATTTTTTCCTCATAGTACAATATAATATTTCATCATCAAAAGCAGTGAGGACAGGGACTCACAAGGGGCAAGAGCTAGGAGACAGGTACGATTGCAGAGGGCACAGAGAGGTACGCTGTTTACTGGCTTTCTCAGGCTGCTTTCTTGTAGAATCTAGGATCACCACCCCAGGCATGGCATTACCCATCACTGGATGGGCCCTTCCACATCAGTCAGAAATTATGAAAATATCCTACAAGCTTGCCTACAGTCTGATCTTATGAATGCAATTTCTAAATGGAGGTCCCCTCCTCTCAAAGGACTCTAACTTATGTCAAGTTCACATAAAACTATCTAACACACTCTTATCATTTCTCTATCATCTATCATCTACTATCAAACTATCACCAGTTATTTTCTAACCTGTCTATTTTAACACCTATGTCTCACCTACTATCTATCCTTTTATGCAATATATAATTTTTCTGTCAACTACTATTTGTTATATTATCCAACTTTCTATCATCTATCTATCTGTCTATCATATGTCTATCATCTATCCATAAATATATCTACTATATTGCTGAGTAAGCATACCTCACTAGCTGTCAGAAATTAGTTTTTATGAGACTAGATCTAGAAGGGCTGTAGCTCACATTTAGCACAAGGTTGACATAACCAATACTCGTGATTGGAACATGTTTTGAGATTTGGATCACCTAAATCCTAAGTCTGTGAGTGAGGGGAATCTAAGTTTAAATTTGGCTCTGATATACTGTACCATAAAGTATATGATTAAAATTCCAATGCACAGTTTACTTAATTCTCAAAACAGAGACAGATATTCATCTGAGAATATGTCAGGAAACAGACATCGTGAGAAAAAATGTTTTCTTTAGATAAAATGTAATAGTTTTGTTATATAAAGTAACAAAGAGATGGCTGTATAAACTATCTAAAAGAGGACATGGCAATGACCTAAAATGATTGGTGTTTTTATGACACAATCTTACCCAGTAAGAGAAATTTGTACTTATATTCTAATCATTTAGTACACTAACTAGACAAATAAGGACATTAAAATAGATTGGATTTTCTTGTGAACTCTTTCCAATAGTTTATGGTTTACTTTACCAAAGACACATAGACACTGATCATTTCTTTAAGGGAATCTGCCACGGAAACTGTAAATTTGCACCTGTGCAGAATGACTGATATCCCAATCAGCTTCCATCAGAATGCTAATTAAAAAGTGTACAGAGGAGACCATTTTTATATAAAGGTACCCCAGTGATGCATCAGGCTGCCTCGCAAATTTGGCTATTCAGCACTTCATAATCTCAGTTAAAATTTTTACATTTCCATGGAGTTTGGAATTAAGCAAACTTAGTGAGTTCATTTTCACCTTTTAATATTCGAATCATTCAGAGAGTGTGGAAATGAAACAGCTCATCTCTTTGCTTTCCATAGTCCCATTTACAACAAAGTCTGCAAATCCACAGAATCCCGTCCTCCATGATTCTGAAATGCAAGCCTCAATAATAATTAACCTTGTTTTACTGGCAACTAAATTGTCATTAAACCAGATAATGTTTTAATTAAGAAGATTAACCTGAGGTTACAGAGAGAGAACTCTGCATCTCCTTTGTGCTGAGTTGCTAATGATAGGGTATTTTATGAGCACCAAATCGTGCTGAATTAAATAAAATCCAAATATATTTGTTTGGGGTAAGTGTTTCATCAGTAAATCTGATCATGCTGAGTTTTGCTGTACCGGTTTTTAAATCTAGCTTAATTTAAACAGTGATTTAATATGAACTCAGCATTATCTCGATTTCTAAAGTGACACTTTCTGAAAGTTTATTGTATGCAAGCAAACTTAACCTGCATTTGTTATAGGAAAACTAATGATCACTTAGAACTATAGTAGATAGAGAATAAATTTGAAAATTAAATGGCATACTCAAAGAGACACTAAGCTACTGTGTGAGTAGCACAAGGCCCAAACTGTCTTTTTTGAAGCTGATGTCTTAAGTATATGGGCGATTATGTCAAATAAAAGCCACACCCATACAAGGGTCCTTTCTCTTAGCTTTGACTACTAAAATGCCTGTTTACTCTATAAAAATATATGTGGATTTGCGGGTATGCCATGCATGTGACCTGAAAAATATATGTGTATGTGTGTAGACAACAAAGTGCAATCTCAGTGTCATCCTGAGAAACACAGTTCACATCCTTGTAAACAAGTCACTCATTGTCCGGAGCTCCCAAGGAAGCTGTGATGTCTACCCGATGAGTCTCAGAAATCTTCCTATGTCTATCTCCCCAGTGCTGATCACAAGCTTGAGAACACCAAGGATTCTTTTCCTGGATAAAACAATGATTCTTAAAGTCAGGTCCTGATCCACAGGGGTAAACTATGAGCTATCTCCTTAGATCCAGGTTTTAATATTAATATTTCCATTGATAATCAGAGTCCTGTCTGTAAGTTTATTTTATGTTAGTATAGTGATATTCTGTTGTCTGTATCTGTAAGTGATGCAAATGGGCACGTATCAGTATTTAGGAAAGAATTGCAGATGTTTAAGTTTTCTGAGTTTCTAAAAAAATAAATGTTTATGTCTAGGGTCCCTCTCCTAAAATAGCTGTGACTTATCAAAAAGATGTATTTTTTTAAATTGTGTTTATCGGTTTGTGTATATGTACACGCATGTACATGTAGGTTTCTGCAGCATCCAGATGATGACATCAGATTCCTTGGAGCTGGATTTACAGGCAGTTGCATGGTAAGCAACCTGGATGCCAGGAACAGAACATCAGACCTCTGTAAGAGCAACAAGTGCTCTTAACCGCTGAGTGATCTGCCTACCTCATAGCTATACCTTTAAAAATTCACTTAAACTTTAGGATCATCGCTTATCCATTCCTATAAAATAAGTGAATGCAATGAAGATTAAACGAGGAAAAGTGATAGCCTCCCTCAAAACAAATTTTTTTTTTACTAATATCTATGGCAGGGTCAATTAATAGACACACAGTATCATAACCAATGGAATCACAATTTATTACATGATAATATATCTATAATTATTTTGTATCTGAGTTCCTGGTGACAAATTTTAATTTTCTCAAATATTTATATTTCTCCATTTATGAGTCTTGGTTTTTTTACATGGTGAAACCCAAGACTGTCTATAGCTGAGGGGTTAATTAGAATACACAGGTAAGCAAATTATTTTTAAAAATAATCAAGCGCAATTTCCACTTTTGAGAAATGAATCTCTTTCTCAGGGCTGATCTGACTCCATTTTGCCCTGAACAGCTGTGCATGCCTTTTACACTACTGATTCTCCACCTTCTCTGTAATCACTAGACAAGATTTCACCATTGCTAAATTAAACGAGGAAAGAATTAAATAGAAAATAATGCTCAGTTTATCTAAAGTGTAAAATGGGCTGGTATATAGTTTACAGGCTCAAACCCTCACCCACCAAATCCTGGCTAAACTTATAACTGTGTGAAGGTCACACAATTTGTTTCTTACATATGATAAAAATATCCTGTGAATAGAAATCTTTTTTGGTAAGCACTGACTGCTATTTTCTGAAGATCATTGATTGAGTGCCTACTAATCTCCATCCAGAGAATATCGCCAAGGCTCTCCACGCACAACATTCAAACCTTGCCTTATTTTCTCTCTAGAACGTCTGAGTGTTGTGTTTAGGAAAAGAGCCTGGTAAGTGGCCGCCAACTCATCCCAGCCTCGCTGGGTTAGCCAGAAGACTGGGCTAACACGTGTGGTGGCATTTTCCTGTATTGTACCTAGACAGTAGAATAAACAAATTCAAGGCCCATAGAAATTTTTGCATATGATAAAAACAAACCACATTTCCCCAAACCAGTGGCTCAAAATCAGCTTCTTGGGGGTCAAGGAGATGTTATGGTAAGGAAAATGGCTTGTCACCTCCCATAATGATTTGAATTTGTGCCAGGGGGCACAAAGGACAGAGATAACAGACTTCTCCTATAAGTTGTTGTCTGATCTTCAAATGTGTGTTGTGGTATACACTCTTCACCACAAAAATTAAAAACAGTTTTTGGCTCTCCATAATTAAGACCTACATCTATAATTAAGATCATAACTCTACAAAGAAGACTTTTAGAAGATCTCTTTGCATGATCAATGTATAAAGAGTCTCACTAAAACCTTCTTCTAGTGGGGAAATGTGTTCTAAATAAGAGTTTAACATCAGAAGACCAGACCAAGTCAATCAACACTACAGCATGGATTTACTGGGACCTCAAGACTCACCCTTGGTAGAGGAGCAATGGGCAGATGATGGCTACTAGAAAAGTAGAATCTTTATTTCTTCAGTCCTATGGTTATGGCGGGTTTCCCAATCTCCAGTGGATAGCGTCACAATCATGAACATATGGGCAGCACTAATTCAACCCAATGGGTTTAATGAAGATTATATAAAGTTGTATAGGGTAATTGTTGGAACAGGGTTCTCTAGAACTTGTAGTCAGGTGGTAAGGGGTAGAGATATGATCAAAAGGTATGACATACGTCTATGACATTCTCAAAGACTAAGTGATCAACATTATTGCAATTTATTTATTTAAATGGAGTTTGATGTTCTACTTCTCTTTCATGCCTAAGCGATAGACCATAGACTTGTCAACCGACAGATGATTCATCCATACAATGCACAAGATATTCTCTCTACAAGCCTAAGAAAAACAGCTGGAGTGCAAGCATGGGAATTTAAGGTTGAATTCCACATTAAAAGAAAACATGGTCATAGTCATGGGTATCTAGCAGTATCTGCAAAGGCTGAGACAATCACAGCACTGCAGTCTGCTGGTGAGCCAGCCCAGCTAATTAGGTGGGGTCAATGTTCAGCGAGAGACAATGTCTTAAGAAGTAAGATGCATAATAATTGAAGAAGACCTGTGACATCTTACCTCTGAGCTCTATAAAAATCTTTATACACATTCATGCATGTAACACACAACCAGTCCCACACCCCCCTCCACCACCACCCACCACCACCAAGTAAAACTTGAAGCATTAAGGAGAGCCTGTACAGAAATCCAAATGCTTTCAACTCTATTTATGTCCTTGTTCTGGAGGCTTCATTCCACACTTAAAAAAATTTTGCTGTCTAGGCAAGATTTCCATACTCTTCTTGCCCTATAAAATCTTTTTATCTAACTTATGTACTACTGGGTTGGACTCAACAACTGCATTGCATAAAACACCTTCCATATCAGGTTCTGCCAAAAATAATGCTGCTATTAATACATTCACTGGTAAATTCTTTATGCTTATTCTGTTCTTTACCGGAGCGCTTTATGATTCATCTTTTCTGGACTAGAGATTCTTTATGCTCAGTCAATTTTTATGAGAGAATCAAAATACATAGTAACTTATAGTACATTAACTGCCCTAATAAATCATCTGAAAGAAACTAAAAAAATGTTGGAAACTTAGAACTCCTATCTTATTTAGCTATAGCATTTCTTCATCATATAACATCTATTCATGACTCCAAAGACATACTTTGGAGAAGGCTTTGTCCTCACCTAGAGTCTGTCTTTTATCTCTTCCTATCCCCTTTTCAATTGAATATGTAAGAAAAAAAATCAAGAATGAGTAAGAGAAGTGCAATAATATGTCTCATGACTGTCATCATCTGAACAACTTACCTGTGAGTGTGTGTGTGTGTGTGTGTGTGTGTGTGTGTGTGTGTGTGTGTGTGTGTGTGTATTCTCGTGTGCAGATGTATGCTGGCTCATGAGCATATGTATGTATTTGTATGGAGATAAGAGGCAATGCCTTATAGTAATTTCTCTGGTGTTAGTCACATTAATTTTTTTTTTGAGATAGGGTTTCTCATTGGCCTGGAGCTCACCATGAGATTTAATCTATTTGGCCAGTAATCCCCAGGGGTCTACACTATCCACCTTTCCAGTACCAGGGTTACAAGTAAGCCCTGCAAGTCTTGCTTTTTAATATGGATTCTGGAGGATCTAATTCACATCTTCTGTTCGAAGAGCATGTGATTTATTGTTTGAGCAATAGTTCTGGCCCCACTTGTACCTTTTTCTACTGACACTCTCCCTTGATTTCAGCTGACAAGCTTAGAATTGATGGCTTTGTTTGCAGATAGGAAACTTCTCTTTCAGAGGCACTCTTAAAAAGAATCAAGCATATTGTCCATCAAGCCACCAACGTAGAGAGAAAGAACAAATGGCTCTTTCGCATTGCTTACCTTGGGGTACGGGTACTGCTTTGCTTTGGGATACAGTGCTCCAGTAAACCGAGGTATAACCATGTTAGGCACCAAGGAGTCATTTATCATCAGGAAGGCAAGTCTCTCTCCATCGGGTGACCACCAGTGGGCGATATGAGAATGCAGAAGCTCTTCTAGAATAAATGAGTGTTATTTGAGATCGACTGTAGAGATGTGGGCTCAGTGACCCACAAACATCTGTCCTTGAAATCCTCATTGTGTATGAATATTACCTAGACAGCATCTTATATATTATTCACTTCTCTGAGAAATCTGTACTTTTAAATTGCTAATTGAATTCCAGAAAAAGCAGAAAGAAAGGAAGAATAGAATGCTACATCAAAGTTGGGAAGTTGAGGTAACATGGACTGAACATATGAAAGTATCATTTGAGAGAAAAGAATAGGACAATGAGTAATGACAGAGATACAGCTAAAACCATGAGCCCTCATGATGCTACAAGATGGGTGCTGTCTATAATTGTTACACTCATCAGACAAGGTGGGTGTTGTCTATAATTGTTACACTCATCAGACAAGGTGGGTGCTGTCTATAATTGTTACACTCATCATACAAGGTGGGTGCTGTCTATAACTGTTACACTCATCAGACAAGGTGGGTGCTGTCTATAACTGTTACACTCATCAGACAAGGTGGATGCTGTCTATAACTGTTACACTCATCAGACAAGGTGGGTGTTGTCTATAACTGTTACACTCATCAGACAAGGTGGGTGCTGTCTATAACTGTTACACTCATCAGACAAGGTGGGTGCTGTCTATAACTGTTACACTCATCATACAAGGTGGGTGCTGTCTATAATTGTTACACTCATCAGACAAGGTGGGTGTTGTCTATAATTGTTATACTCATCAGACAAGGTGGGTGTTGTCTATAATTGTTACACTCATCAGACAAGGTGGGTGTTGTCTATAATTGTTACACTCATCAGACAAGGTGGGTGTTGTCTATAATTGTTACACTCATCAGACAAGGTGGGTGTTGTCTATAACTGTTACACTCTTTTTAGCTCTAAGAAAAGAGAATAAAACACACAGAAAATCTTTTCCATCTATAACATAAGATCAACTATGTTCGTCAGACACGTAATTTGTAGAAACCACATCAAACATCTCAATGCTTTGACTTCTGGCTCCTGTAGTGTGAGGTCATTACAGCAGTTACACTGACAATCAAAAAGAAGTGAGTAAAACCAGGTTATTTTTTTTTCACAGCTTCATCCTGCAGTGTCACCTTGGGCTGGGTGTGAATTTTAAATCCGGTTACTACTACTGCCCATGTGTCTATACTGCGTGACTCTGTGTCTGGGAACAGCTCATTACTGTGCTCATAGTGGCTGCTTTTAGCTTATATTATAGCAGATTCCTCTGAGGTATCCCATGTCTTCACCAATATAAATGCTCTTTACAGATGAAGAACCTTCAACTAATTTTACCAAATATGTCAAATCTTTCCTTTATGGATTATGGAAGAGTAATTAATACTAGAAAAGAGATTCAGAGAATACACATTCAGAGTAGGTGGTGTTTTGTGAGTAGTGTGTGTGTTGTGTTGTGTTGTAATTTTTTTCCAGGAAGGTAATAAAGTATGGTGATCCATAGAAAGAGATGTAGTTGTGAGTCAACTGTCATTCTTGGTGTCCTGAAGTAATATGAAGGTAGAGGTACAAGTTGCTGGAAGAACAAATACTTATGTCACCTTTTTGTGACAAAAATAATAGTAATCATAAAGATTGCAAAACATGGTTGGCATAGGTCTAGGTTGACATAGATATAGGTCTAAAAACCTAGAGAAATATCATAGGAAAATAAGAGAAGCTAGAAGAGATATGAACAAAGATGCAGAACATCAGGTTCCAGGTCATCATTGGAATAGTCCTTTCCTTGTGCAGTTGGGAAAAAGAGAGGCAAGATGCAAGGAAAGCTCAGTAATCTTTGAATATTAAACAATTACCTTGACAATGAGTAATCAAATAAAAATGTAAGTCAAACTGTCCCTTATAAACTGATTACTATCTGTTCCACTGAATATACACATCAACAATACAGTATGAAATAGAATGTATATATTCCTATACATGTGAGGGACTAAGCTGGAAGAGCAGAGGTGACTGGCTACACTAGTAGTTGGGGACTTTCCTCATGCCTTCATTTCAAATCTGGGGTCCAATTCTGTTCCTAAACATAGATTAGGAGCTGGGCGGTGGTGGCACATGCCTTTAATCCTAGCACTTGGGAGGCAGAGGCAGGCGGATTTCTGAGTACGAGGCCAGCCTGGTCCACAAAGTGAGCTCCAGGACAGCCAGGGCTATACAGAGAAACCCTGTCTCGAAAAACCAAAAAAAAAAAAAAAAAAAAAAAAAAAAAAAAAAAAAAAAAAAAAAACGAAAACAAACAAACAAACAAACAAACAAAAAAAAACAAAAAACATAGATTAGGAATTGATGCAGGTTTAAAGTGTAAGCAGGTCCCTGAGAATGGTACACATGAGAAAGCTGGAACTAGATCATCATTATACATAATTCTGACTCAGAAAGGCACTGAAATTTAATATTAAACAGGTCCTACAACTTGAAAGAATTTTGAAAAAAGAATATTTCCATCTTTCAGGAACAAGCTTTGACCTGTAGATAGTATTTAATAACTGTCTACTTGATTCGACATATGAGAAGCATAAAACCTAAAATCTAGAGTCAAAGAAATTAAGGGAAACTTCATCAGAAGGACTACCCAACCACCAATCAAGGACTATACAGGGTGGGATTGAATGTACTGGAAGCAGGTATATAGTAGAGGATTGCAAATTCGATCATCAATAGGAGTAAAGGACCTCGGCCTTGTGAAGGTTTTGTGCCCCAGTGTAGGGGAATGCCAGGGCCAATTAGTGGGAGAGGGTGGGGTGGCAGGCATGGGGAAGCGGGAGGCAAAAGGGGTTTGTTCTTGCTTTTGTTTGTTTGTTTGTTTGTTTGTTTTGGAGGGGAAGATGGGAAAGGGAAAATGTACATGAAAATAAAGAAAATACCTAATTAAAAAAAATTTATGAGGATGCTAAAGTAACAGCAATAGACCACACACATAATCAATAATCACATGAGCAATATAGTGTCTAGTGCATTAGTTAGACTTCAGCTCCCATTTACATGCAAGGGATTACCACCTTCATTTCAAATCTGTGGTCCAATTACCACCCTGTAGAATATAGCAAGTTATATGGAGGCAGACTGACTGCATAGAACCCTTACATTGAATGAAACGGCATCTGTGTGACAGACAAACATTTGCTGTACATTTGCCAGTGAAGCAGCCATAAGAAATCTTACCAAACTATCTGTCACTGTCATAATATCTCTGCTTCAATGGTTCTAAACAAGCAAACATTAATGTCAAGAGAAGGGCCACATGGTGACTCACTGTAGGAATCTGGTGGTCCCATCAACTATTCATATTTGCTTTAAGTTTCTGGCATGGTACATAGGATCATTTGTTCTGTAGAAATATTGGAGTTTGTTTGTTTGTTTGTTTGTTTGTTTGTTTGTTTAACAGCATTGAAAACATGATAAACAAGGAGTGTAAAAGGTAATGTCCTGTTACTGGGAACCCACATGGGGAAGCATGTTTAATGTCTTCCTAATTGTGAAGTTTTACTACCTAAAGGAACAATGACTCCAATTGTAACATATTAACAAGTCCATTCCTCTTAATTAGACACTGAAATTTCCACCGTAATCACTTTGAGCTCTTCGTAATGGAAAAACAAAAGAGAAGAAAATCGGAAACCTAACAGAAAGTATAGTCACTTTGCATCAATTGATGATATAACATCTTCCTAAAATCACGTAAATTGTTACTATGAAAAAAAAAGAGATGCTTCGAAATATGTTTTGTCTCCTAGTGCTGGTAAATGAATAAATGAAGAAAGAAAGAACAAAAATAAAAACAAAAACAAAGTAACTTGAGACCTCAGTAAATAAAATGCTTCTGATGCAACTTTCAGGACTTCAATTTACTTCCCGAGAGACCAAGCAAAAAATCCAGACATTCTTGCCCTGACACTGGTAAGTTCCAGAGTTCTTATAGAGAGATGAGGGGAGAAGAGAAGAATATCCCTGGATCCTTCTGGTTTGTTGTTCCTGGTATATGCAGAACTAGTGAACAGCAAAAGACCATGTCTCAATCAAGGTGTGTGGAAAGGAAGAACCAACATCTGCAATAAGAAGGGGATAAATAGCCTGGCAGTGGTGGCGCACACCTTTAATCCCAGCACTTGGGAGGCAGAGGCAGGCGGATTTCTGAGTTCAAGGCCAGCCCAGTCTACAGAGTGAGTTCCAGAACAGCCAGGGGTATACAGAGAAACCCTGTCTCAAAAAACTAACTAACTAACTAACTAACTAACTAACTAACTAACTAGCTAGCTAGCTAGCTAGCTAACTAGCTAAGTAAATAAATAAATATAAGCATCATTAATGAAATTTCCTCAATAGTAATTCTTAAAAAGGCACCATCTATTTAATTGCACCTAACAAGGCGCTTATTTAAGGATTGTGTCTCCCCATGCTAATTATATTGTTTATAAACAATTTTTTTAAAAAAAAATCACTTTGCATTCAAATTTAGTATAGTTTGGCCTCTTTTCTAAAATTTTTATTTCACTGACTTAAGAAATTTTACTCTAGAGCAGATGGAGATTGTACCACGTGTAGTTCTTTAGTCACAGACATCAAAAGACACACAGCCAGAAACATAAAGTGCTTCCGAAAATCTAACTAAGATACAATTATTGTATTCAGATTAACAAGTTGTTCTGAAAAGCCAGCTGGTTTTTGCCTACCAGTGATCAGTTTAAGCAGACTGGATTTCCTGAAGACACCACTAAAATCTCTGTTTTTGGTCTGTCCTACTTGTCAATATTCATGAGGGAATTGTCTGTCTTATGCTCTTCCCAGTTCCTTTTTGATTCTCAGCTTTTGCAGTCTTCCTTTGGTTTAAGCCTCCAGTGGTATATCAGTGAATCCAGCAGCTGTTTCCAAACCCATAGAAAATCCACATTGTTTGGAACCCCCTCTGTCTCTCTGTCTTCCATGTCTCTGTCTCTGGATATCTATTTTATCTTGTTTTATATTTCTACGTTCACATTGCTTTTTAATTTATTGTTTTATTTGTAGTTTACTTGCAGATATTTACATATACTTTTATACTTATTTATCATATTTTACATATTAACTACATATAATATTTTGGTTTATTTTGAGCTGTACAGATTTTGTTTATTCCAAAATGGTCTTGAACTTACTTTGCAGCTGAGGAGGATCTTGAACTTCTGATCTTTCTAACTCTACCTCTATGATGCTGGAATTACAGAAAAACAACATCATGCCCTCTACAGGTGGTGCTGGTGACCTATCCAAGGTTTTCTTTTGCATGGTAAGCAAGTACTGTTGTAGATAGCCTCATTCCCAGACACTGTGTTGTGTTATCACACTAAGAAAAAGATTTGGGGCTGGTGAATATCTGTGCAAATAAACGTACTTACCAAGACTGAAGACTTGTGCTTAGTCTTAAAAGCCTACACGGTACTCTGAGAGAAACAATTCATACCAATTGTACTTTTACATACACACACATACACACACACACACATACACACACACACACAACTAAATAAATAAATAAGTAAATAAATAAGCCTCCTGAAAATAATACCTTTTTAAAAAATTTTACCAAAATGGAATGGCTAAAATTTCCATTCACCTTTTCTAAAAAGGCTGCTATGTCACTCCTCTCAATCTATATTCAAGGCAGAGAAGTCTACACAAGCAACATTGAGTATTTACCTTGTTGGCTTAAAAAATATTGCAATGTGTCCCACACCATAGCACACCAACAGTCTGTGAAATGTCTATACATATACCAAGCTTTCAGTTACATGAGATTGTTGCTCTTCGTCCCTACTCACTGTTAACCACCACTATTCACTAGTGACCCAAACCCAAAGCATTCGAATCTTTACTTTTCTCAGGTACCTCTTCTGCTTAGTCACTAAGACCTATCTTTGTTGTTATTGCTTCATCAACTTTAGAATCTCTCCTCACACTAACTAGCTTAGCTCCACTTTTATGACTCATTATCTCTTGATTGAACACAGAAAATACCTTGTCAAGTAGCTGTTCACAGGCTCCTTTCATGATCTGATCCACACTCTACACCATCATCCAACTGACCAATCTCTGCCAAAGAGCTAATCTTTGACCATTTTCTATCTGATCAGCCTCTCTGCATTTCCAAGTAACAAAATAACCAAGGTCCTAGCTCACTGTTCTAAGTCACTACCAATCTTGATTCTTGCTGCTTTCTTCCTGTCTCATTTTTACACACCATTGCTGTCAAGTCAATTTGATTCCCCAGGCGTAAAGAACTGTTCAACACTTCTGTATCTTTGCAAAGATGGTTTTTGGGATTACACTTTCCTTCTCATCTGCAATTGTGTGTGTGTGTGTGTGTGTGTGTGTGTGCATGTGTGTGTACATGAGCATGTGTGCATGCATGCCACCTATAAGTACCAAGTCTTAGAATTTGGTTGTCTGACATCATCTTCTACCTTGTTTGACACAGATTTTATTTGTCCATACCTGTGTACTGCGGACTAACTGACTAATTGGCTCACCAATTCCAGGGATTCATTTGTCCCTGCTTACCTTTTCGGTTACTGATGTGTGCTACCATACCCAGCTTTTCATCTTTACATGGATTGGAGGATTCTAAACAAGTTCCTCCTTTTTGTCTGATCTGCTGAGCCATCTCTGAGCCCCAGTACTTCTTTATCCTTCAATATCTACTTAGGTGACTTCCTTATTGGAAAATGTTTTGCCCATCCCTAGAGTGCGCTAAGACTCACAACTTCTTTACAAACTTACATCCACTACGATTCATGGTGTGGACATGGTTCCTTCATTATTCAGTCTCCTATAGTATTGAGGATGTTTTGGACATAAGAGGCTTACCAGAGAAACTCTGCTTCTCTGAGCAAAATTATCCCCACATTCTTGCCTTCAAGAATACATGAAGTGCTCAGGCTTGTTATGAACCTGTTTCTCAGTGCCATCCTCAGCATCTCTAGGAATTTTCTAGGAAACTTTGGGGGCAACTTCCAGCACTCTCATCAGACAACTCTCCTTGTATTATATTTCTCTGATGTATGATTTTACACTTCCATGCTGTAATTATTATAGTTACTCACTACCATTCAACAACTCTCACTATTCAAGATATATACATATGTGTGCATGTATTTATATATACATATATGATGTGTATATCTGTATGTGTGTATGTGTATGGATATGTATATATGCATATAGAGTGTTGTGTGTGAATATTTATATATATATATATATACACATACATATGTACATATATATATATATGTGTATATACAGCTACTGGAATACTGGAATATAGCTGGAATACAGATGGCTAATAGTAATTACCATTGAGTGAAGAGATGCATGAATGGGTGGATGTCTGACTAATGTTCTTTTATGTGAGAAGTAATGGTATCACACCGCTGGGAATACAAAGTACTCCGTAAGAGCTTTGTGATGCACGGAAGCACTGCTTTATCAAGGCTATTTGGTATACACTTATCTTACTCAAGAATGGTTTTTATTCAGATGAGTAGTGAGAAGGGATTTTTAAACAGTGGTGTCTGAACTGGTGAGATAGCTCAATGGGTAAAAATGCCTGCCACCAAACCTGATCACCTGAGTTCCACCCATGAACTCCATATTGTAGCAGGACAGAACTGCATCTAGCAAGTGCCATCTGACGTCTACATATATGTTACATCATGTTCATACACACACATACACACACAAATAAATCATTTTTAAAATAGTAACTTAATATTGATGGTTACTGAGAATTTTCTTTAAACCTACTTTTATTCTTAAAGAGAAGGCACTATCTGTGCAAATTCAAATTACTCAAAAAAACTTATTACAACTTTTAATGTATAACACATAATTACTACCGGTCTCATATAAATGTGAAAATGTCAACTATTTATTATATGTATAAATGGAACATTTAGTGTCTTTATGTGCAATGTCCACTTTGGAAAATTTTGTTCCCTTTATTGTCATATTGAGGTAGGTATGTCCAACATTTAGCAGCAATATTGGTCTAGATTATTTAAGAATCTTGCATTTGTACAGAGGTAACACAGTGAATTAAGTATGTAAGATTTTTCCTACATGATTTTGATTACAGAAAATAACAAAGTATTCTCTAAGTGAAAAATGATCAAATGAAGAGTAGAATATTTGTATTTATAAATTTGAGATATAAAATTGATTTTCTCAATTATTCCTACTTTATAATTTGCAATCAAGTATACAGACTCAGTTTAAATATTGACATAATCTGCTACACTTGGTTGAACAGTAAGTGAGCCTAGGTGTTAAAGACAGGCCTCCTTACTATTTCTTATAACACAGCTAGCCAATGGTTACTCCATGGCCAAAAGATCTTCACCACCTAATTTGCTTGTACACTCTAAACTGTTGTCAAAATTTGATTTAACAATATCAAAAATAAGTAATAAATTTTAGCCCACTTGTTGTTTCTATGGAATAATTATTTAAACCTGAGAGGATGTTCCTGATTAGAAGAACTGAAGTCAAATGTCTTTTGTGTAAGGTTTTAAAATTTAGTTTTACTATAATTTAAATGTACTTATTTAATTTTTTAATGTATTTAATGTGCACTTACATGAGTTTATGTGACATAGGAATGCAGGAACTCACAGATCCAGAAAATAGCATTGGATATTCTAGAATTTGGGTTAAAGACAATTGTAAGCCGCCAGGTAAGCTAGAGTATGATCCTTCGTGAGAGTATGTATTGTAATGAATAATCTCTTCAGCTCTTTATTTTTTTATTTTTAATAATGTGCAGCCAGGTGGTGATGACAAATAGCTTTAATTCCAGCTCTCAGGAGATAAATGCATGTGAGTTCAAGGACAGCCTGGTCTATAGAGTGAGTTCCAGGACAGCCAGGGTCGCACAGTAAAAACCTATCTCAAAAAACAAAACAAAACAAAACAAAACAAAAAAAACGAAATATGATGATGATGATGACAATAATGATGTGCACATGAATGTGCATATACACTTAGATACCCATGAAAGTGAAGCATTTGGGTATGGAGTTACAGAGAGTTGTAAATCACCTAACATCAGTGCTGGGAAGTTAGCTGAGGTCCTTTGGAAGAGCAGTGCATTCTCAACTGCCAAGTCATCTCTCCAACCTACTTCATGTAATTTTTAGCAGTGAGGAGACTTGTATCTTCTTTCCAAAGAAAAGAAAATTTTCAGCATCTAATTCCAGAGTGCTGAAATCATCTATTTTACTATTTAAGTATCATCAGAATGGAAATGAGTCTAGCCTGAACACAATGTAAATACATTCATTGATACTCTCACATATCCACTCACCATAAAGCATACATAAAGTACATATGAAGATAGGAACCACACCTAGGCAGCATGTGAGCCCATGCAATAAGACAGCATGCCAATATTACAAAGAAATATGGAGAAGAACCAGGGAGGCAATGGATATTTGGAAGAAGCAGATTTTCTTTGAGGTTTGATGTACAAATATGTCATTTTGCCCTTTAGAGATTAGAATTTTCCAACTCACCTTCGTATAACCAGTCAGCAATTCCATTAAAAATAATTCCTTCCTTTCCTGAAGATGTCAGTCGTAAAGAACTGCTCTTGATATCAGGTTGATAGTAGATATTGTTTTCAAAAATATAAATCTGGATTAGGAAATATAGGAAAGAAAAAATCCAAATATGTTAGTACATTTTTGTATTATGGAGTGATTTCTGTATGGGATCATTATTTTCTACCTGTTTTCAGAATGATATAATTTCATGTTTGTATTTACATGGCATTGAAAGATTAATGGCCACATCCTTCCTTATCTTATTACTATTAGGCTGTCCTTTGGAAATTATTTGGCATTAATACTTTCTAATCCATATATTTATCAACTATATTTCCCCTACTTAATAATGAATGTCTCATATTGGTGAATTGTTTTGGCTATTGAATGATATTTTGCAAATACAACAGACTGATAACTGACATGAAATGCTATTGTAGTAATAATAAACTGACCATTTGCAAAACTTCAATATGAAGTCTTTGCTTCCATAAAAATATGCTTGTTAAATAACAGACTACAATCCCACCAGAAGACTTCTGCTCTACCAGAGGATATCACTGGTACTAGAAACCCAAAGTAACATAAAGACTACTGCCCACTAATATATCTTAAATCCCTCCCAACAATTCCAGCAGCAGCTTCTCTCTTGTGCTCCATAACCCTAGCATAAGACTCCAACTCCACTAGAAGCTACATCTGTACTAAGACCTCTACAAAGCCCAGGTAGTAGAACCCCAGAGGCCACAACACCCCAAAGGCCATGCCAGTTCACAGAACCCCATAACACCAGATGTAACGTGAGTACCCAAAACTGGAGAGGTCACACAGGCTAGCAAAACCACATTGGAGACAGACTGCTGGAACTGAAGACTTGCAGGTCACCAGAACCACAGGCTATTCACCTCATAAGACCAGAGAGGAAACAGAAAGCGAAATGAAAATTATCAAAAAAAAAAAAATTCATCCAAAAATGATAGTCAGAAATCGGCACTGAAATTTACAATAATCTTTAACTTAGATAACTACAGTCTAGCACAAGAACAGAATCAGCAATACACAGGGCAATATGGCACCATCAGAGTCCAGCTATTTTACTATTGCAAGCATAGGATAGTCCAAGGTAGCCGAAACACAAGAAAACTATCTTAAATTTAATCTTATATGATGAGGCCCTTAAAGAAGAAATGAACAAATCCCTCTAAAATCCAGGAAAACACAAACAGAAGAAGGAAATGATTATAAAACATTTCAAGACCTGAAAATAGAAATGAAAGCAATAAATGAAACACAAACTGTGGGAATCCTGAAGGTGAAAAAAAAAAAAAAAACTAGGTAAGCAAGCAGGAGCTACAGATGCAATGATCACCAACGGAATACAAGAGATGGAAGAAAGAATCTCGGGGGTAGAAGACATATGATAGAAAAATTGATACAACTGTCAAAAATGTTAACTATAGAAGTTCCTGACACAAAATATTCAGGGAATGTAGGATATTATGAGGAGATCAAACTTAAAAAATAATACGAATTGAAGAAGAAGAAGAAGAAGAAG
>JADRCD010159301.1:0-20015 GCA_019843815.1 Montemys delectorum | reverse complement strand
AGAGGAAGAAGGAAGAAAGCTCTCTCATAGAGGTCTCCTAGGAGGTGAGCCTCCGAGCACCAGCCACAGCTCAGCTCTTTGCTCTCTCCCTCCTTCAACTACAGCTAGACAAACACCCAGGGCTTGGCAAAGCATGTGGACTCACAATGCATGAAGTTCCTTTGCTCCCAACTTCTCCCAATCATGAAGTTGAAACCTCCTGCCTCCTTGTCCCCACGACCACATCATGAGAGCAAAGGGGACGCTGGTCTCCTCCTCAGGGCTTACGAGGGGTTCTCGACCCATGTTCCTGGTACTTTCGGGACACTGGGAGGCACTGGCAAATGCTGGCTTTAGTAAACCAGGAACAGGTGTGTGTCAAGGAGAGATGGCAGGTGGCTTGGAGAAAATTAAAGGGCAGACTTTGGAAGAACCCAAGCCTGTTTGCCAGTGTGACTACAGCTAAGCAGGCTCACACTAAGAGAAGTAACAAAACCTCTTGATAACATTCTGGTTCAAGAACCAAAGGCTCAGCTCAGCATCAGCCTTTGCCACCTTACCTGGAAGCCAAGCCTGGGAGTAGAGAAAGGTCTAGTTTCTACAGAAATTACACATTACTGCAAAGCCACCTCCATCCCCAAGGTGGAATGCATTGTGAGAAAAGAACTCATTCTGCAGCTACCCTCTGCACGGGGACCCACTCACAATGGACATGCTTACTTTACTCCTTCAGAAGCTAAAGTCATGCGTAATTATTACTCCTCTCTCCATTTATACTTTTCCTTCTAATTTTGGAAGCTAGTTCCGAAGCTCCACAGAACCTGCAAGAACACTTTTAATTTGATTATTTTAAAAGTCTCATTCACGTTTCAAGCATACAGCACATGTGGGCACCAGTATTATGTGCCCGACATTCGCAAGCCAGGCAAGGTTAATAATCATTTAACGTGGTTGCATATGTTCCAAGCTATCTCACTCTCCCACTGCATTCTCAAAGATTACATAAATATGTCATCTATCCCTCTTCTCCTCTCACAACATTCCACTGGGGCGATTCTGATGAGCTGTGTCCCTGCTGTCTCCGCAATGAAGTACCATGAGGAGGCTGATGGATAGATACTGGCTGTGGGAGGGGAGGATTTCTGCAGCCATCCATAAGCCTGGCTCATTTAAATTGCTAGCTACTGACTACCTGAGAGGAAAAGAAAGGCTGTCTTTAAATAATAATAATAATAATAATAATAATAATAATAATAATAATAATAATGATAATGATAATAATAATAATTATAATGCAGCTCTATTGTCTAGAATGGCCACCAGAATTCTTATTTCGGGCAGTAGGCCTGGAGGGCCACCTGGCAGTGGTGAGGGGCTTGGTCTGCCTTCTCAGCCCCCTCCCCCAGGAATCTGCCTCAGTGTTCTGAGAGGAGGCAGGGATTTGGTCAGGGTTCTCCTCCCCGCTGCAAGTCTCTGGTGAACAATGAAGTAGGTAGACAATATTTTGGCTGCTCAAGTGCATCTGAAGTGGAAACGCAAACAGATTCCAGATGTTTGCAGGAAGTCACCCCTTGGTGAAGTGGCAGTCGGTTATAGCTCACTGTCTAATCTCTCTTCTTCAACAACAACATGTTTATGAAGAATGTACAGACTCCAGTCCTGAGCATACATGACATAATACTTAGAGGCTTGCCTGGGTGATACAAAAGTTTTCTTAACTATTAAAAATGCTGCCAAGGGCAGCAGTACCCTGTAAGGGAGGTTTACCTTCTTGATTATAGGGAATAGATCTTCATTCATCCACAGGGTTGCCCAGTGGCAGAGAACACTTTGCATTCTAGCCAGGGTATACCCCCTCATATTAGCTACCACCATCTGCCAGCTGTTGCAGCTGTGAGATAAAACCTGTACCAAGGAGTTTCTACCCTCTCAGTAGTTCACATGTGCCCAATTTCTGCCTCAGAGAAAGGAACATGCACACTCACACACACACACACACACTCACACACATGTATGCTCATACACACACCATACACACACACTCTCTCACATACATATACACACGCATGCACACACACACACCATACACATGCATATTCTCACACACTCACACATGCACACACACACACACACACACACACACACACACACACACACTCTAAGGCTGTATATGTCATGAAGGAACTGTGTGAGACATCACAGAAACTCCCCAGCTAATTTTTTTTGTTTGTTTTTTGTTTTTTGTTTTTTGTTTTTTTGTTTTTCGAGACAGGGTTTATCTGTGTAGCCCTGGCTGTCCTGGAACTCACTGTGTAGACCAGGCTGGCCTCAAACTCAGAAATCCACCTGCCTCTGCCTCCCAAGTGCTGGGATTAAAGGCGTGCGCCACCACTGCCTGGCTCCCCAGCTGAATTTTAAGCCACCTCTCCTGAGAGTAAAACTTCACAGAGTGGAGAAGAACTGCTTTTTAGAAGATAGTATCTGTTGAAAAGAAACCCAGAGAACTCAATGACAGAGACTCTTGTGCCCTTTAGTTGATTTGGGAGTTACACTCTACAGCTACTTTTGAATGAAACACCCATTGATTCCTTAGTCCTTCTGATGCGTAGAAAAACGTCAATAACGAGCCAGCTGACAGCACAGTGTGGAATGCTGGCATAGTTCCAGTGAGTGCTCTCTAAGATGGTAGGGTGGGAAGCTCTGAGTGTCATCCACCCACAGAAACGATCACTCAGCAAAGGAACAAGGTCAGCAAGGCCTTTATGGGAACTCCTGGAGAGAAAGATGTACTTGAATTTCCTGGAAATGAGTCTAAGGAACATGATGAAGTTAGTAAATAAGGTCAGAAAACCGAGACGAACAGAATAAGAATAGTAATAATGCTTGGAAAAACTTTACAGATGAATAGCATCAGAGTCCCAGAAGGCACTAGAGGAGCTGTAGAGTTCATGGAGCTGTCCACCTGCAGAATTACACAATGGAATTACCAAGCTGACCCACAGACTGGTCATCTGAAATTCTCCAACCATAGGAGGGAAAAAAAGAAAATAAAAAGAATAAAAAAAAATCTCAGAGATATATGGAGTGTAGCCTGTGTGCCTTATAAAAGTTATAAAAGGAAGAGAATAAATTCTAATGAATGGCTAAAATCATCCAAGGCATGAAAAACAAGAAATGCATATCTCTAGCTTGAAGAAGCCCAATGCACCCTGACTACCACAAGCCCAGAAAACCCAGAGAAATTTAAATTGTGACATCATATAATTAAATCATCAGCATCAGAGAAGGAATCTCAAAGCAACAAAGAGTGACCTGTTGTAAGCAAGGGAGGCTTCTAAGGCTACGGGTGTATTGCTTAGCCAAGGCCTGGTGGACCAGAAATGGTAGATTCCGAGAACTGGGAGAAAACAGCCAGCAAAGAGTATATTCCAAAGATGAACGTCCCTAGAGAAAGAAGCTGAGGATGTAGATCACCGCAAGAAAAGGAACAGGACATTGGTCAAGTCGAGAAGACAAGGCTCTAGACAACGGCACAGAGACCGTGGTGCCAAGAGACACACAGCCTGATCCAGAACTCTAAGGCACTCTACAGGAAATCCACCTTTAACTCTGGTGTGAGTTCTACAGTAGAAGTGAAAAGAAAGAAAGAAAGAAAGAAAAAAAGAAAGAAAGGAAGGAAGGAAGGAAGGAAGGAAGGAAGGAAGGAAGGAAGGAAGAAAGGAAGAAACCTACAAAATATTTTAATGGATGCAAAATCCAGAGGATTCAGTTTTTGAAGGTACTAACCAGAATGAAAGAGAAATAAAGAATAAGCTTTGTGTTTATGACTGGAGTTATTGGCTTAAAATGAATTATAGGAAATGCAGACTATTTCACTTTCACATTAGCTTCTACAGTAACACCCCACTCCCCCACACACACAATGTAACTACTTCCCTAACAGCAGTTATTTTAGGTATAAAAGGATTAGTTATTCAGACAGAAGATGGAGTGGCTAAGTGGATAAAGGAAAATAAAAATAAGAACCAACTATGTACTGAATGGGTTTCATCCTCAATAAAGTACAATCTGTCCTCTCTAAGTAAACTTTTTTTAATTGAAAATAGATTCTTTTCTAATATGAAATATCTGGACCACAGTTTCCCCTCCCTCCACTCTTCCCAGTGCCCCAGGTTCACTCCCCCCATCGTTTCCCTGGAGAAAGGAGCAGCCATGTTCTCCTGGTGCCCTCCACCCTCTCTGACTCCTACAATCTTTCCTCCCCACCCCCATGAGGTTCCCTGAACTCCAAGCCGAGGGACTAATGGAGACCTCCAATTTAGACACTCTCTCTCTCCATGTCTGGCTGTGGGTTTCTGTACTCACTCCCATCTGCGGCTGGAGGAAGTCTGATGATGGCCAGACTAGGCACTATTCAGCGAGTACAGAAGAATACCATTGGGAATCATTTCATTGATATGTTTGAGGGGAAAGCAGTCATTTCGGTTCTACCTTAAGTTTCTGGGTTATCAAGACTGGTTCTTGGTCATCCAGGCTGTGTTGAGAGAATCCCGTACTGACCATCCTTTGCCTCTGCATAACTGAGTATTTATAGGATTAAAATCAGATTTATTATAGGAAGTGACAGGCACAGCAAGGAAATGATTATGTAACTTAAAGGTTGTCCATCAAAAAAGGTACCCATGGTGCACCTTAGCAATCAAGCTCCTCCACGTCCTCGTTCTCCTCCTCCTCCTCATCTTCCTCCTCCTCCTCCTCCTCCTCTTCCTCCTGTTCCTCCTCCTCCTCCTCTTAAATACCATAAACAGAAGCCCCCCCCCAAAAAAAAAATATCTGGGCCCCTGAGCATTTTCCCACCCATGTGGATACTTGAGCATCTTCTCATCCATGTGATCTTCTGCCATCCTTGGCAGCGTGTTCCTTCCCGACCTGCACTATTTCTTTGCTCTTACTTCACAATGTGTGTGCCTCTATTTCAATCCCTGTAACAAAAGGCCCCCAACCTGGAAAGCCGCAGCCCAGACCCCAGCCTTCAGTAAGAGCATAGCTGGCCCTTCCAGTTTCCTTATGAAGAAGCCAACTGAGGGAGAAGCCTGGAGCAACAGGATAACTAGTCCATGATGGACTCCGTATGGAGCTGGACTCTGGGGCACGGGTGCACTGGCGGGTATCTAAGTCATGGGAGATGGAAGGTAAGCAGATCTAGCCATTGGTAGCTTGCCATGTTCTGCATGCAAACTATTGTCAACAAGGATGCCAGAGCCAGCCTCAGCTGAATTCCAGGGCTGTCCTCAGCAGCATTAGGCACATGACTTATAAGGAGAAGGTCCACCCTGATCAGTGTATCACTGCCAACCCCAGAGAAAGCACCAGCTGGTGTACCAAGAAGCCTGCAACCTGCAGAAGAAGCAGACCCACCTCGCTAGCTACTTCTGAGCATCCGAAGCAGTAGAATGAGCTGACTTTTGAAACACACACACACACACACACACACACACACACACACACACATTCAGCAAGCTGATGGAAAGGTAAAGCTTTATTTAACATGACGCTCTAGTACAGGTCAGCTGTACTTAGTGTTCCTACAGTGACCAGTTAGAAAGAAAAAAACCTCAGCCCAGCATTAAAAAACAATACTTTGGAGTGAGCTTGACTAAGCGAGTAACAACCTATGTGTGCTGCTATGGTTGTTGAAAGAAAGAAGAAAGAAAATATTGGAAGGTATCACTCAGACAGATTAAAAGACTTGGGACTGTTAATATGTCTGCACTGACCCATGTCCCTCCATCCAAAGGGAACAGGGTGGAGTGCCAGGAACATCAAGCTGTGTAAGCAAGTATGGGTCTTGTGAGAGTTTGTCAAAATAATTTAGTATTTTAATTAATAAAATATTTTAAAAGAGAATGTGTTAGTGATGGGATTTCAAAATAATGAAAGTTAAATTTCTTGATTAAACAAAAGCCTACTTACCCAGCACAGTCCTATCTCTCAGTACGTTTTTCTATATTTGAATACACACAAGCCCTCCCCTCTGTGACACCCTCCTCGGACCAAGGAGATATCAGCTTTCTCTGATGAGGACATGGATTCTGCTCCCATGCAGTCAATTCTTCGAGCAGTGAAGCAGAATGTCTCATCCTCTCCTGGTCAAGGAAGCCAGATATGGACATGGACATTTCTCTCAGAGCATGCATGTCTCTATGTCTGTGTATATGTGGTTCCCAAGAGTCCGGTTCTCAGGAGCTGTTCACCAAACCGGAACTACTTCAGCCACTCATGATGTAGTATCCAGCAATTGCTACCATCGCCTCCCACCCACGACAGAGGCCTGCTCCGTGCTGCGGATACATCGAAGGCTTTGGAAGGAGTCCCTTCCCTTTACAGTTCACCTGCACAGTGGACATGACCCGCAGACTCACCACTACATGCTTAACTGTGCCAGGGAGCACCAAAGTTATGAGGAAAACTAAACCAGATCAATGGTCCGTAGAGTGATGGATGCTAATACTGTATGCACAACACTCAGCTATGGCCTCTCTGAGAAAATTACTTTAGAGGCAAAGGTTGAAAATAATGAGAACCCTGGGAGTAGACAGCTCAGTAGCGAAGTGTTTCCCTGCCTAGCATGAGAGATTTCACATGGACACGGGGATGGGAAAGCAGAGGTAGGGGGAAGTGTACATACAGGTGTCACGGGGCCTCTCAGTTTAAACAACCCCCGGCAAGTTGACCTCTAAAGAGCTCATGCCAATTCACACTGAACCAGCCACAGCTGGAATACCTGTTTCCCAACGCTTTCCATTCCACCTCAATTCTCCACGCTTCTTTTATCTCCTATTTAAAAAATCTCCACCCCATGGTGGCAACTCCTCCCCGTGGAAGGGACAGAAGTGATGGCTGCAAGAGAGGAAATGAGGACAGGCAGGCTCCCTTCTTAGCACTTCTTGTGTACACACAACTCGTACTGTACTCCAACACACCATTTGACAGATGTTTCCGTTTACCCTCAGCAACATATGAGGGAGGAATTACCAAAAAAGAAAATCTATGAAGCCAAGAAACAGTGGAAAACCACAGCTGGAGCCCTGGACTCTTAGGAAGGAACTGTAGTTTACCTTGGGGAAGTCCAACTCAAGGGTGGAAACTTCTTCACAGGGTCAGGCTTGGTACTCATCCTGGGTCATGGAAGAGCTGTGAGGACAATTCCATGTCCAAGTCCCTAGCCTGAGCAGAGCGGCTGCCCTGGGTGATGTCTGGCATATGCATTTGCTTTCCTTCCACTGTATCTTCTAACAGCAGAAGCCTATATCCCCACTGTGCCAGGAATTTATCTAAAGCTGAAGTAAGTTACTGTCAGGAAGATGTGGGTATGAATAATTAAGCCCCTATTAAACAGGCACACATCTTGTAATAAATCTCAAATTAGAATGTGCCAAGATCTTGTTAAACCTGCCAACACATATTCTTAAATAAGGTGGGAATACAATTTGAAGCTTATCAGGAGATTCAACCTTTCACGGAAGATGCCGTTTCTCTGCTCAGAATTCTAATCCAAAGATTACCTGACTTTGCCTTGGCCATCCTCCCATTGTGTTTATGCCCATTGTAGAAACCAACCGAGTAATTCTTCTTGGGATGGCCTCAAACGGGGTGTATTTTAATACGTGTTACATTAAACCTCATTATCTCTGATAAGCTGGTGTCCAAAAGAGCCTTGCTCTGAATACACTTCACTTAAAAATCCTAAAAAATGGTGATTTGCATTTACCATTGACTAAAATGGAACTTTTTAATACTCAAGCATTACGCTCTCTACTGCAGGGGTGGGACAGCACTGTGGCTAAGAGTGGACCCCAGGATCAACACCAATCTCCACCTCAGCTCTACTCCACACAGAGCAGGCTCAGGGCTCCCAGGACTGCTAGCCCCACATCAAGTACAGACCCAGTAATGATTAATACCGTTTTCTGAGTCCCAATCATGGAACTGACATTGTTTAAAAAGCCTGAACTACAAGTTCATCATGATGCTTCAATCTGATGGTAGGAAATGGCAAAGATGTGCTCTCAGAATCTTACAAACAACCTGCAAATTGGTGGTGGCACATGCCTTTAATCCCAGCACTTGGGAGGCAGAGGCAGACGCATTTCTGAGTTCGAGGCCAGCCTGGTCTACAGAGTGAGTTCCAGGACAGCCAGGGATACACAGAGAAACCCTGTCTTGAGGAGAGGGAGAGGGAGGGAGGGAGGGAGAGAGAGGGAGAGAGAGAGAGAGAGAGACAGCATCGAATCCTAGGGTGTTACTAGCATGTTAACTCTTGGTGACAATGACAGAAGCCAACACAGCTCTATCCCTCTCGCCCAGGGACCAGGAGATGCCAGTAGCTAAGGCACTTGCTCTCAACCCCTGGAAAAGAAACTAAAGAGGGTTCCAGTCTGTTGCAATTATTTAAATCATACCTTGGGGCTTCCTGTCTCCATAAGCTGGCACACTCTTTAAATACGTCTCTGTTTTTACACACAAGCTATGTTTGTGTGCAAGCAGCCAGCCAGGCTTGGAGTTCTTCCTCTGTAAAGTGGACAATAATAGATGGGCCAGTTTGAGTGTCACCATGAAGAAAGTGAACTCACATGGTCGACAGGTCCTGCCGCACACCATGAGTGCTCACCAGCATGAGTGCAGCCAAGGCCCGCCCCCACCCACCCACCCAGGTTCCTTTTCTACAGTGGGTTTTCATCATGTGCAAGAGCATGCAGGTTCTCAAGCCACAGAATCAACAGGGAAAGTCTCACCAAGAATCAAAAAGAACACAACTGCATTGTCCTCATGGATGCTCCTAGTCACGCTGGGATTAACTACACATTCTCCGCAGCCAGCTATGCTGTTGTTTAAGAGGCAGCAGCCATCAGAGCCTTTGCTGTTCCCCACACCCAACTGATCTCTGGACTGCTCCTCACTAATAGGCCAGGGGCACATCCCTAGGCACAACTGTACTCACCAGTGTTTCCCATTGGCCTAGTCTGTCTATCCACCTACCTATCACCTACCTACTGATTACTTACCTAACTATCATCTACATAGCTACCTACCATCTACCCACTGATCATCTACCTACCTATCTACATATTTACCTATCATCTACCTACCCATCATCTACCTTCTTATCTATCTATCTATCTATCTATCTATCTATCTATCTAGTCCCCCTAACTACTTACCTATCATCTATCTACACAACATTTAACTACCTGTCTAGTCTAACCTACCTATTTACCCATCACCTACCTACCTACTAATCATCTACCTACCTTTCATCTAACTACTGATCATCTAACTACTTCTCTATCATCTATCTACCTAATCTAATCTACTACCTACCTACTTACCTATCATCTACCTACACATCATTTATTTACCCATTTATCACCTATCTGTCTAATCTGGCTATCAACCTACCTACCTATCATCTAACTATCTTTTATCTATGTAATCTACCTACCTACCTATCTCTGGCTGGTTTTGTTTCTCTGGAGAAAACTAATGAGCACAGATGTATCCCAGAAATCCAGCTGACACAACCCAACCCCTTGCATGCAAATGCTAACCAATGGCGCAGTTCTGCAGAACAATCTGATGTGTGCTGTCTTCAGCCAGCCTGAAGGTCTGGCAGAGCCTGAGCAAGTGCTGATGGGATAGCTACTTTTCTATTTTGTACACATGTCAATTCCCATTTTTCCCCCGTCTTGTGAGAGCCAGGGGAGCCTGGCTCTCACACAGGGCTCAGTGGAGATTCCTCATTGTGTGGCTCCTTTTATGGAGTGTCACATGGGCAGCCAAGCTAGGACCTCACCTCTGCCCTATCAAGCCTTCCACAAGATTGTGCTTCTGAAAATTGGTTCTTTCATCATGATGAGGTGCCCAGAGCTCAGGAGCTAAGAGATGACCTGTGGGTCCAATTGCTATTAATTTATGTCCCTGCCTTCTCTCTCTGCTCAGCACCCCTAGCTAACTCACAGAACCCCAGATACCATGGGGGACATCATTTAGTGGAGGGCAACTTCAAGGGAGGGCTCTGGCCCTGAACTCTCCCTGCTCTTCCCAGCTCCTTACACCAGCTTCAGCCACAGTGTAAACAGCTGCTGATCTCTGGTCAGGTGAGCAGAAGCCAGTTCTACCTCCTCCTGTTGGCATCTATTTTAAAGCCACCTCTCTCTCTCTCTCTCTCTCTCTCTCTCAAATCTTAAGAAAGGACAATTCTCTAAGCCTGATATCTACAGACAGCAAAAATCACAAGAGAATGTAAACATTAATGAGTGAATACCCTGCTCTCAGTCCCCTAGACTAAGCATACCCGTCCATGCAACCCTCCAGTAAGTACATGGCGAGGCAAGGATAGGGAGCAGCAGTCTACAGCAGTGGAGCGACGAGGCCACGCCCACAAGGACTCACTGCTCTTTGAAAGCCTCAAAGCTGCCTCGGTTTGTCAAGGAACGCTATAGGAGTCTGCCCGGCACCACGTTCAGCTGGTGGCTTTTATCTAAGGAGTTACACACCAAGAGTCCCTTAACTGTGGTGATTTTTACTGTTCTGCTTCTCGACCTGGCTTCATGGCTGGGTCTGCCATACCACTTAATCCATCTGACATCACCGGGCAGGGTGATATTCATATGGCTATCTTACAGAGGAGAGCCAGAATGATTCAGTGACTTGCCCAAAGCCTTATAGTCAGCAAATGGCAGTGGGCTGAGACAGAAATGATTCTAATGGCAAAGCTCCAGTCATTCCAAGCCTCCGCTGGGACTCCCAGTGGTTCCTAAGAGGTCTGCTTTTCACTCGGTTATAAAATAACCTTCAGACCACTTTCGCTGAGTCCAAATGACTGAGCAAATGTGTTCATGGGGAGACTGGAGAGCCTGGGACTGGAGGTCCCAAACACAGTCGTTCCTATGCCGGGTGCCCTACTGTCTGCAGAGTGAGCAGGCTGAAGACAACTTCAGAGTCTTCCAAATCTCTGCAGGTATAGGGCCTGCCTGGTACAATGAGCAAAGCCTCGCTCATTCTCTAAGCATGAAGCACAACCACCAGATGCTGACAGGACCACACAAGACACAAGCTAGCCCCCCCAGCCCGTAACCCTGTCTCTTTCATGTCCCAGATGAGCCCCCATCCTGCCTCCTGCCCCCTCTCCCACTTCATCTGTGCCTATATCAGGGTTCTCTGTAACTAAAATTATGCTACTCTTCTATGTTGAAAGTAACACGCCACCCCTCAGCTCACTACTGCAAAGTCCCCAGTTCCACACGTTCTTTCTTTCCTTAGGCCTCAGCCCTTCCTTCTGATGGTGACAAAGCCCGCCATTCCTCTCCAGCCTCACCCCTTCTTTTGACCAGTTTTCTCATTCCTCTCCTCTCATACTTCCTTCACTAGTCTGTCTCTGTTCCATGCCCCATATCAGTATCAAAATTGGCAACTTCAATATTTAGGCGTAAGTGTTTATCTCTATTTGCCCATGGCCACCCAAGACCTCACACAGTGCCAAGCACAAGATCAAAACAGTAACATTCCACACTCCACACTCCACAGCATAACCTTAGTGGCTGGAACCGCAGTCCTCCTTGGCTTCTGCTGTGGCTTCTGCTGAGATCTCAATCCAATCGGGCCACGTGTAGAAACCAGGTTCCAAATCTGACCCTGCTACATGCAGATACCAGGTTCCAAAACTGGGGGTGGCAGAACAGCAGAGGGAGTGAGGTAGGCTGCCTAGGAAGAAGGACTTCTGTCAGGCCTAAGAGGAGGTCCTGGTTTGTAGATAGTAATAGCTAGCTAGCACACCATGGCCCCTACCGACCTGACTAAGCAACATCCTAATGGACAGCATGTGGCCTAAGAGCTGAGTACGGAGGCTTTCATTGTTATCACATGATCTGGCCACACTGATGCTATGAAACACACAAGGCAAAAGGGCCAGATGTGCACACAGCTCCACTGGAGAACAAGTACCTGAGAGAACGCGAAATATAGGAGAAAGGCCGGCATATGGACTTTAATGCTAATGTAATGTTCAGGCTAATGAGTATTTGAACATCAGATTCAAGAGTTGAATACAGATATTTGACAAAGCCACGATGTAACATTGAAACACCGGGCTTTTGCAGAAAAGCAGGCTCTTGGCACCAGAGTACAGTGACTGTCTCTTTGTTTCCTGAGACTGGGGTGTCTAACTTACTGAATGCATCCCAGAGCCTGGAGTGACTAACTTACCACATGCATCCCTACCAACTCCCCATGCCTGAGCACTTGAGCTCTGATGGATCTCTCTTGGCCCATGAATAAGACATTTCTCCCATGTACCTTGAGCTCCTTTGTGTTCCTCTTGTCAGCATCCCCAGGCCTGGTTTTCTCAGGCAGGCCAGAGCAGATGCTTCTGAAGGTACTTGGCAGTAATATATGCAACACATCAAATGCTCCAGCCCCTAGAAGCACAGAGGCAGGCACTCGAATCCAGTCAAAGCTGAGAAGCAGCTCTTCTGAAAACAACAGGCCCACACATGGTGCATCTTCAAATAGACAAGCTCTTCAGTGAACACTGTGGATCTGTATGTCGGGAGATGGATCTGAACAGCCTCTACCACTCCACAGAAGGAAAGAAAGAGGAAAAAAAAAAGACCCAAGAGCAGCAAGATGTAGAAGTATCATGTCCCAAAAACTCCATTATTAAAACTAAGCACATTATATAAAGTAGTTTAAATGATACCCAACTGGGAACTGGTACAGCACCCTTCCTGGGGTCTCTGCCAGAAGAGTCATGCATCTGTCTTCTGTTGATCATGTGACACTTATGCAGTGAGTTCCACAGAATTCACCATCTCCCCAAGAACATATTCTGGGAGAGTGGCTTGCCTCAAAACAGCAAGAGAAGGTATAACCAACCAAATGAGATTCTCCTCCACTATGATGAATAGAGTCGGAGACTTTACAAAAAAAAAAAAAAGGGTTCTTTGAAATGTATGAGCAAGGTTTCAGCCAACGGGAGCTACATGCCTTCCACCTGGCTGCAGGCAGGGAGGTTTGTTTGGGGGGTGTTTGGGGAAGGGGGGCCTGTAAGCACAGAGTCAAAATTTAAACAGCTTTGAGAAAAGTCAGGCATAAAGGAGAACATGCCATGGACTTAGGGGCCCGTGCTTCATGTCCTGTTGTTCCATAATCTTGGCAGGTCAGGTGACGTGTTTCCTGGTCCTCTGGCTTCAAAGATAGCCTTCATAAGAAAAACCAATCACTAGAAGATAGTCTTTGGTTCTGAATGAAGTAAGAACCCAGACCCTGGGAAGTGACCTCTGCAGAGGTCAATGAGATGTCCACACAAGAGCCAGCCACGGTGTCATTTATAAACTCCACCCTCTCAGCACTTGGGTCCGATCAGATCCTGCTTGTGGACACCTAATGTTGCCCTCCCCATCCTTAGAGAGAGAGAGAAAGAGAGCGAGAGAGCGAGAGAGAGCGAGAGCGAGAGAGAGAGAGAGAGAGAGAGAGAGAGAGAGAGAGAGAGAGAGAGAGAGAGATGCACACAGAACTTAGACTGTAATGCCAAATGTCCTGCAGAAGTACATCTCTAGTAAAGCCAGCACCTCACTGTTGTCCCTCAGGGAACCCTATCAGTGCTGGAGCTGTGACAAGCATGCAATCTTTGCAGGCCATATTAGAGAGGCACAGCCCAGCCCAGCCCAGCCCAGCCCAGCCCAGCCCAGCCCAGCCCAGCCCAGCCCAGCCCAGCCCAGCACAGCCCAGCACAGCCCAGCACAGCACAGCACAGCACAGCACAGCAGTTGCCCTCGGGACGAAGCAAGCACCTGGCATTCCAGGGGTCGATGGAAATTCATGTTCCTCAATTAGAATGTGCAATGATTATACAACCTGGAAATTTGACTGGAGCTCACCGAATTGCACATTTTTTAAACAGGCTTAATGCTGTAATATTAAATTAGGCCTCCGTGAAACTGTAAAAGAAATGCATCCATTGAGTAGCTAACGACGTGGGGGAGGCAGGTTTTGAAACAACACAGAACATAAAGTGTCACTTCATTTGCTTCTAGCTGTTTCAAGTCCACATTCCAGGCACATGCAGCCAGGGGAGAAGGACTAAGCACACTGTAAGCTCTCGGGTGTTTTTGCTAATGGTGAGAGCAGCCGTCTGTATTTCCTCCTTACCTCTCTGTGCAGTCCAGACTTCTACATGTATATGGGATGTTTTCATGACCAAGACCTGAAACCAACTGGCAAAGGACCCTCCAGAGCAATGGGTGCAGACAGCAGGACAGGACAGACGACAGGACAGGAAAACCTGGCAATGCTTCAGGGGGAGGAGGCACTCCCCGCCCTCCCCACCACTGCCACAAACAGGTCTTTAAGCACCCTTCCTGTTCCTGCACTTCAGAGCCCAGGAGGAGTGAGGGCCTCTCTCCAGGGAGCACAGGCTCTCCTCAGTGATTGTCTTCCTATCTGAAGTCTTATCTGGGTCTGGACTAGGGAAAGCAAGTGACAAGCCCCATACTGCGTGGGCATACCAGCTCCCTGAGCACACATATCTACAGGTTTGATTCAACATGGACAAGGCTGGTAAGAAGCACACTGTTAAGTACATCTGGAGGGCCCAGCCCCAACCTAGAGAAGCAGGTTCCTACAAATGTTTTTCCCCTTGTGGAAAAAAAAATTGAAAAGTTGTTTTCTAGAAATATGCAGAATTGCTGTAGGATAGGATGTACTGACCCCAACTAATGAGGGCATTAACTTGGCACGCCATCCTTTAGGTAGCACAAGTGACAAAGAATTTTCCAGAACTGTAGCTTCTTTGTACTGTCCTAGTGTGACCTTTTTCCATCTTGGGTGCGAAGTCTGAGAACAAGGGCGGCTGGGGTTAGTCGTACAGTGTGCCAGCAGGAAGTATCCTAAACTGGGGCAAAGGCATATTCCTTGCTGAGCCCCAGCTGGAAACCCTGAAGGCAGTATGCTAAACCTGGCAGCATAGCTCTGCCTGGCAGAGTGATGGGCTCTGCAGCCTGGTGGACACCATTGAACCCACCATCTCTCAGCCCACCGCTCCTGGGACAGTGGGCGCAGAGTTGGTCTTCGTATCCCCTCCCATCCCCAGGGTTGGGTACTAGACTGTGTAACTCATTTTTCTCCACCAGTCATTTGAAATGTAGATCTGTAGAGTCTGAGGCCACACAATAGTCATGTCCCACCAATGGGCCTATTAAGGTGCACTAAAGAGATGACTCAGGGTAAGCAGAGAATGCATAGAAGAGAGCCAGGGGTGGCTTTCTCCATCCACCAATATGTCTCTGGGCCTGAGAAACAGTCCCTGTGAAGGTCCTTCTTAGGATATACAAATCGCCCGCTAGCCTTCCGATTCTCCATCTTTTCAGTGTGAATGGCCTTTGGTAATTCACATCCAGAGAACCTTTGAATAAGGAGCCTACAAAAATTCCATTCTGAAAAGAGAACACACTTCTCTGGGCTCTCTGCCTGGAAACATTAATAAAAGAACAACCAGAAGAATGAAACCTGCCCCTCCCCAGGAATAGAGACCGGGGGCTGCACACACAACAAGATGCGAGGATCCAGAGAGGCCTCAAGGGTGAAAGGTCAGGGGACAACACCTTCCTCACTAACCACGAGTCCCATGGTACCTGCAACAGCGCTGAGCATGCAGAGGCTGGATTCACTAATGGCTTGGCAAACACTCTCTGAGAATTAGCTTTCTACAGAAATTAATTCTGAGCACAGGCTCAGGTTGTTAAACATACGGGAGTGGAGGTCGAAGAGAGGAGCGTCAGTCTAGGAACAGAAAGCAGCCCCGTTTGACAGACTGGCCAAGCCTGTTTGCAGAGCTCTAGGATGGGCCTACAGGAAAGAAAGCTTCGGCTGGGCTAATGAGTTAAGTCTTGTCTGTGGCTCAGGCCATTCAAGGAGACACAGGCACTGCGGTTTTGTAGAATTCATCTTCAACATCTCCCCGGTGACGCAGGAGACGTGGAATCATACTTTCTATACCGTGTAGCATGAAAATACTAAGTCTCCTGAGCCCCTGGCATTAGATTCCACAACATCCTCCACTCCCATACATTCTAATCACAAGTGTCCATGCAATACTGGCTCCAGCAAGCATCCAAGTAAAGCCAGAATTGAACATCAATTCACAGTATGATTAGAGACTTCTGTCTCTCACTTATAAAATGGTATGTCTACAAGCTCAACACACACACACATACACACACACACACACACACACACACACACACACACACATACACGTTTGGTGTGTAATGGCATTACATTCTGATATTTCCGTATGAATAAGCTTTACTGTTTCTTCTGGTCTGCCAAGAAATATTAATACATACCCACAAGTTGGGGGTAGTGATTTGATGGTAAGAGTGTTAACTGGGAGACCACACATCTTAACGATGTGGCCTCTCCACCAAGAATGGGACCTCTCAAGGCATCCCTGACCCTCGAGAGTGCTTCCTCCTCTTTAAATTGGACTAGTGCCGGCCTCTGGGGGTGGTACTCCAAGTCTGAGATTCTATGTCCCAGTTTCGAACAGTAAATACCACATGGCAGGAACTATAATGGTGGCAGAGTCATGACCTACTGCTTTTATTAAGTATACACTGCCATGCTGGCCTAAGCACAAGGTGAGGGCACAGACACCTATCTGCCTTGGGAATACAGAGGCAAACATGCATATGTACTTTCCACCCACCAAGGCCAAAGCAGATCTGAGAAAGCCAACATGGTCTACAACATGGCCACCAGCATCCATCTCTCATTCTGTGGGTTTCTTCAGGAAACCAGTTCCTTATTGCCTTCGGTCATGTTTTTTTTGTGCTAGACTCCACCTCAGCTCCGGGGAGCAGCAATGGCTCCTACCTATACCAACCAATGCAGTACATGCTCTGGGCTACCGTGACGACTACATAATCCAGTTAAAGTCAAGGAAATTTTTTTTAAAAAAAAGTTTCCAGAAGGACTATAAGACATTTTCGACTAAATGCAATGATATGGCTGTTTCAGGGACGCTGCTGTGAGGGACCTACCCGAGGACGCAGCGTGCCCTCAAATAAGAACAAACACAGGAAAGAGTACTGACGCCGAAGGCCAGAGCCTGGAGTTGGTCCTGCAGGGTCTATGCCCCTGCATGAGTTTTCAGTTGCATTTTCAAGTTCCCCTAGACCTGGAATGTTCCCTTTGGTCCATTGATTGAGATGTTTGGGGCTGGCTGGAGAGGGGATAACATGAGCAGAGGTGCCCACTCACGTTGTGCTTTGAGTGAGCCATAACTCTGACTTGAAGCCACAAGGCTTGTTTCCTCCTGGTCTGTGGAGCAGATGCCCTGAAGAAGTGGCTGGGCTGACAGATGGCAAACCTGAACCCCTGGGATGTGTGCTCCTAGCATGAAGCTGCACTCTCCAAGCCAGAGAGCACAGGTCTGCCCTGGGAGACCGGTCCAGTCATGATAGGCAGTGCACCCCTGCGTGTAATGGCTTCTGACTTCCTGTTTGTCCCACCCTTCCAGGTGGTCTGGAGCATGACATTTACAAGGGGCATTCACTGGAGCACAACGTGAAGCTGCTCATAAATCCTACTTTATTGGCTGCTTAAAAGAAAGGAAAAAAACTTGGTTAAAATACCCACAGAAGGTAGACAGTTAAGGGACTTTTGATCTCCAGCTATTGTCCCTGAGGAGATCTTGATCTTGGATTTTAGCAAGAAAGGTGAACTGCCCTCCTCCTCTGTACCGACCCAGGCCAGCATTACCTGGAACTGGCCATCTGCATGGTCCCTCTGGCCTTAGTCCACAGCTCACCCCAGCAGGTCTTTACCAAGAGGTTATTGTAGGAGAGCGGTCTGTGTCACAGTCTACAGACGAAGCACAATCTGACTGAATTCCTGACCTTCCCTCTTCCTAGGACCATCCTAAAACAAGCCATTTATCTCCATGAGCTTTAAGGCCTGCCTCTGTGAGACACCATCAGGAGTTACACCGCTTACCAAATAAAGAAGTTGGGTAGGCAGCAGGCCTTTAGTGCAGTTTCACAGGTAAGGAGACTAAAGGGCAGAGGGGCTGTGACACTGCGAACCCCCGGGCTGATAATAGGAAATTCAGATCTAATGAGGACCCTCCCCTTCCCTCACTCACATGCAGTATTATAAGCCTGGACATCAGACACTCCATAATTCTCCCAGTTAACATACAACACTATACCCAAGAGCTCTCTCTTAACTGTCTCTGCTCACATTTTTCTGCACCACCCAGTCTATGGTCTCCTTCGGGGCAGGGGAGGGGGCTATGATGCCAAACTATATTCTATGCATATGCAAAGCATGTATGTCTTAGAAACAAGATATACATACATTCTGCCTTGTAATGTGTGTGCTTGCTCCCAGTGCCTGGCAGACAGGCAGAGACGGGACTGTGTGCTGAGGTCTCTGAACCAGTAAAGCCTGTTCTCAGGGCCTTTATTCATCCTAAGTATGAAGAGCATCTAGCCGAAGAGCAGGTATACCTCAAACAAAAGGGAATCACCACACCGACTGCTGGGAGAGATGGCTAGCTGGTCAGGAGGGTGGATCACGTCCCAAGCTTGGAAACAATTGTAGCCAACAAAGGAGAAAACTGAAATGTTGAAACTCCAGTTTTTGAAGTTAAAACCTGCTAACAAAGAGGATGCGTGCACCAAGAATTATACAAAACAATCACGAACAGAACAAACTTCCTCTTGCCCTCTCGTTCCTTTGATTTTTACTGATGTCAGACAGGGTGACAGACAGAAAACTATATCCTGAACATGCCAGACACAGCCCAGGCCCTCCTAGTGAGAGCAGAGACTCCACCTCCCTATGTCCACTGCCAGAACTCACAGAGCTGCTTGTCATGACGTGATAACAGCCAATCTCAGGAGAAAAATCATTCTACATGCCAGCAATTCCACAAATGTTTCACAAAAAGGAAACCAAATGCTTACCAGCTAAACAAGTAGGGGGTGGGTGGTTTTAAAACTGGTGCCCCAGACTGTTCACTAGACAGCTTCGTGATTCTTTGTACTGTGGACCATCCTAAGTGACTGGCCCACAGGAGGGCACACGGAGCTGCCCCTACCACAGGGCACACCACCAAACAGACTTAAACGTCACACACTGTGAGGGGCAGGCATCCGCAGAGAGTGCTCCACACAAATACCTCAGTCTGAGATAGTATCTAAGGTAAGCCTGCTAGATGCGTGGAAGTCCAGTGTCTCCTCACCACTCCTAACTAAGGAACATCCTCTTCCCAGGATGATGATGAATAGTTTTCTAACGAGTACTTCTTTCCATGGGAAAAAAAATAAAATGAAGAATCTAAGAGGCATTTTATACCTACATCACTAAAATATACATATATATCTTGTCTTGGGCACTTCTTTCAGCTCACCCTGTGGAATTGATCACCATGAATAATTCAAAATACAAATAAAAAATTCATTTGTTAGCACAGCCAATCGCTATCCTGTCCAATGAAAGAGGTAGTAACTGTAACCCCAGAGGGCATTTCTTGACCTCCTCCTTACCCATTCTGGACCAAATAAGGTAGATTTTCAATAGAATATTGGCAGGCGGAAGCACTGCTGGTGAGGAATGAAAGGCAGGAGCCTTCTGGACAGGAATGGAGTCTTCACAGAGTACTTAAAGTGAACGAGTGTGGTTAAGAGCTCCAGGCTCCAGTAGGAGAGAGGTTGGATTGGAAAATGTCTGTGGCTAAGGAAAGAGGCAGGAATGGGGTGGGAAGACAGAGCACTTTCCAGAACTGGGCTGCTCCATTAGCTCCAGGCTCCAAGTTCTGTGCCTCTTGCTCCACTTTGTTCCTGCCTGACCCTCTCAGGAATTTAGTGTAGAGATAGATAGGTAGATAGATAGGTGGGTGGGTGGGTAGGTAGGTAGATACGGAGATAGAGAGACATAATGAGATAGATAGATAGATAGATAGATAGATAGAT
>JADRCD010159297.1:0-20806 GCA_019843815.1 Montemys delectorum | reverse complement strand
TAACTATGAGGAGTCAGGGGTGAAGGCTGCCATTCACAGAATATTGCCACTTAGATGAATAAACCATCAGTCCTCACATAATATTCTAAGTCAAATGCCAAGTGGCTGCATAACAGAGATGTTTGAGTTAGACAGTCCTGTTTTCAGCCTAGAGGCAGTCATGTTTGATAAACTCAATCTCCTTGTGTAAAGTCAATGCTGACAGATGTCACAGGGATAGGGCTTTGCAAAAGCTCATAATCCTGGGTCAGAACAATGCCATGGAGAATGACCTTGGGTCATGAGGCTTTCTGACTCTCGTCTTATTTCCAAGGTCGTGTAGTTCTGGGTTTCTGGTACCCAGAACAGGCTTGTGTCAAATAGGCAAAATTCATCTGGATCTGAAAGAGTAATCTATAAATACAGCTCACCATCAGAGTCAGCCACAAGATAGTTGCCAGAGTGAAAGACCACCCTGAAGACAGGGCAAGCCACCAATCATTTGTGATATCACCTTTGGTTGATGACTCTTCGTCTCTGGGATACTCAAAACCAAACCAGCTATCCAGAAGCAGCTGGCCACACTCTCAGGGGGGTGTGTATTACGGAGTACACATATGCTCCCAGAAAATTTCAAGGGAATTGAAAATGGGGTCTGGAGAGCCTGAAGGTTTGTGAGTCATTGGAGATAAGGTCCAATGGGAAATATGACCACTGAAAGAGATGGCATGAGGCACTTGATTTTCTAACTCAGTCTGTACTGTGTTTCATATCTTCATGGAGATCATGGATTGGGGTTTTTTGGCCAGTGCTGATTTAACATGTTCAGCCCTCTTTTTCTCACAAGAGGAAATATGGTTTCAATATTGAAAAATGACTTTAACAATGAACTGTATATCCTTGTACTTTATTGGTCATCAATTAATCTTCATGCTCTTTACCAGAAAGACTTAGTTATTTATCCAATGCTAAGTGTCTAGTTTCAGAGGTAAGAACCAATCCACAATTGTCTGGCCCTATATTTCCGAAGCATTGTGGAATCTGAGGATTCTTAGGTTGTCTTTATAGCCCTCAATCAATATGCCATTTATATATTTATCTAAATTTGACTGGGATATCTTTGTAGTTTCAATCTGTATCAGAAACAGCAGATGGCATGTGTCTTCAGAGTGCTATGTCAGTTAACCACCCACTTGTCCCTAACTTTGAGAAATATCCATTGAACATGTTAAGGGATGTGAGTTTTGCTTCTAAGTCCCTCAATCCATAGTAACTGTCTCAGGGCAGTGTGGATTTAGTAGTTGTTTTCCCATGAGTATTTGACACTCTTAATACCCATACTACTACTGATGATCTTTCTAGTCTCACCAGAGAAGTAAAATTTCCATTGACTGATAAGTCTCTGTAACACTATCTAAGAGCTTATTCTATCCAAAACTATCCAGTTTTCAGATAATAAAATGGAGATCAGAAAGGCTAAGGACCTTGCCTAAGCTTAAGATGTGTTAGGTGGCAGAAGCAGGAAGACATGCCCAGACCATACAATCAGTATGTGGGAACACATCATGGTGGGTGGGACTCCTGGCACCTCTTCCTGGTGCAATACCAGTGTTCTGCTGTACTGAGCTCTTGGCTTAGGATCTCAGGACAGGGTCATCTCAGAGAGACCTGGCACTCAGGGCTAGAATGTCTGAACTGGATCCTAATTCAGCTACTTTGCATCTTTGGTGATTTTTCACTTAAGGTTTTAAGATTTTAAAAGCTTTGCAAAATATATTTTGGTTGCTACTATGAGCTCTGTCAACCATTTGTGTCCCTGCTCTACCCCTGATGTGACGAACTGTTGGGCATTGTTTACCTTTCAGTATTCAGTATACCTACTTGGCATTTCAGTGCATATGTTCTGCAGGGTAACAGGAGGTCAGAAACAGTAACAGAAACCAGAAAGGCCTGAAGATCAGAAGATTATTTACATACTGAGAACAGTAAGCATTTATTTAATCTCCACTCAATTGTAGAAATTGTACTGAGGGCTACTCATATTCTCCTTTATCTATATAGAAATTCAAAAGGTGGCTCGATCATATTACCCTATTCTGAGGATCAGAGAGACTCAGAAATTCTCTCTGCACTTGCGTGTTAGAAAGTAAGAAATGAACTTAAGACATCTGATTTGAAAACACAGTCTTGCTACTAATCATATAAGTATTCATCGATACAGTTGGAAAGATCTGTGAACACACTTGTATGTAGAATTAAGATCGGCACCATCTTTACGCCAAAGGAGCTTCAGAAATAAGCTTGCTGTGTATCCTGGAGCTAGTCCCTATGCATATTAGTATAACTCCACAGGCTTTCAAAGCCATAAATGGGGTCACACTGTTAGTGCATGCTCCACCGTATTATATATTCCTAAAGCATATTTCCAAGCTAAGTTTTCAATTTTTTGAATGCTGATACACTTTGATTTATTTAAACACACTTTCATGGCTGGACAGATTTAAATTATTTCCAACTTATCAGTCACAAGACCGAAGTATGAAGAATTGAAATTCAGGCCCTTGCACAAGTGTTTCTAAGGGTCGGGTATCACAAGAGGGACAGAGGGATCAGATCTGACTTTCTCTGCATTATAGAGACAGCTATGCTGACTTTGGAGAGCTCACAGTGGTCCATCAACAGCTCTGTGCTTTATCTCAATGAGAACTGAGCTGACTAGACCTGAACCCTAACCTGATGATGTTCCTCTTCCTTCTGTTACCATTTCCAGTTTATTTTTACTCCATTTCATGCTAATTGGTACCTTGCCCTTCCTTTCTCCTTCTATCTGCTCCTATTTACTTATGGAGTATGTTCCATGCCTTTGAAGTACAAAACCACACAGCTATCTTGTGCACTCCAGGAACTAGTAATGAGCCCTTATATCCGGTTGGTCACTAACCCTCCTTGATGGCCTAAGGAGTATGAATTACTGTTTTACTCAGTGGGACTGGGACCATAGTCTCTGGCACCTAGGGCACAGTGGACTGCAGAGGCTGATGGATCACCTTGAAGGGCTCCAGCTGTGTAATCCAACCTTTTCAATACTAATGCACTTCCCGATGGCCTGGTGACAATATTGACCGCTGAAAGGGTGAATGTCTCTCTCGAAGGATTGCAAAGCATATAGTAACTTGTAGATTATGTCTCTGACTTTCAGGGCACTTTTTCATCTTGGTGAATAGGAGTTGTATATCATTTGATGTGTCACTGTCTACTTAAGTCACCTATTCTCTATGAAGACCATAGATTAATAGTCTGCCCCTTTGCTGACATAAGATATTATTTAAATTTTATTATTTAAAAATTACTTTAAATCGTCTAAGCCTCGGGAGATGGTTTAATAAATGATATTCTAGCTACAAGAAAGAATAATATATTGCCAATAAATGTCAGTGTTCAGTAGAATAGTTTAATAGCAAAGGCAAATGCTGATGATTTATTGGTAAGCATTAAAAGCTGGTTTCAAATAATGTGCCTCATGTGACCCACGTTTGTAAAAATAAATAGATAAACGAGACAACTAAAATGTGATAAAATTTGTAATAATGTTTGTCCTTGGTAGCTGAAACAAAAGATATTTTTATAAATTATTTGTAAATTTATGACTTACTAAAATTTTCATTTCCCCTGCAACACCATATAGAGTGTTTAGAAAGGAAAAAAACAATGACTCATTGCATTTTTCTCATTTTTTCTTTTTTTCCTGGGAATCTGAGATTCATCTATTTTTACATCATGAATGGTGCAGATTTACAGAGAAATCGCAGTGGCATCATTACAATGTTGTTTTCTTCCCAGCAGCCCCCATACCTCCTTCCAGAAAATTCCTGGCTGTTATGGAGGCCTCACTTTATGGGTTCAGTGGGCTGCTGAGGAGTCACCTCCCTATTTATGATCAACTTTCTGGGCTTGCTGAACTCTGTGATTCCCAACAAAAGTTTAGGAGGCTTGAGTGGGCAGAGGGGAGAAGCCTTGGAATAGTTTCAGAGTGGGGGACGAGTTCCAATCCTGCATTAGGGGCTTTCCAAAAGGGATCTATCACCAATGAAGTGTTGTTACAAGGGGGGTGGTGGTGGTGGTGAATGAGCATGTTTTCAGGCCCAAAGTGAGTCCCCAAGACTGGATTGACAGCTGGCTCCAAGGGCTGCAGGGAAGGGAGGGACAGGCATATCCCTGAGAGCCCACTAGGTGGCAGGCCATTTCTTGCTGTAAGTCCTTATGGGTATCTGCACGGCTTGGGGGACACTCTGGTCCTGAGTCAATAGAAGGGACAGTTGAAATACAGACTCGGAGGTCCAGACCATCCAATTCACAAGCCCAGTGACCCTCAGGTTCTCCTTTCTCCTTCTCTCTTGTCCTTTAACTAGAGGACTCTCTATGAGGTCCATGCTGGCTCAAACTGACTCTCCCCTGCGCTTGCATGGCATATGAAAGTGAATTACCACACTCAGCTAAGACTCTCATCTCTATAAGATTCTGGAAGCACTGTTAGTGCCACTAACTGGTGTGGAATAAATCTGCCTGGATTTGGGAAGGGAGGAGGAGGTACACTCTGTGATGCGGAATATGAGGAGGTCCAGAGCTAGTCACTTAGCATGATTGCTGCTAATAAAGCACACAGATGTGCGGCTCAAGATATTAGCTAGACACCCCAAAGAAGTTCCAAGCAAAATACATGTAAGAGTATTTTACACATAGGTCATCGATTTGCAGAGCATTTTAAGTAAAAGAACACTGAGAAATCTCAGGCATTAGAGACCAATACATTTCTTTTCTTGCTTAAGACTTTGTCACAGTTCTGGCCACATGTGGCTGACCAGGCAAGTCTGACAGCACCAAACTGGTGTGTGTCTGGCTGGGCGAGTGACAGTCCCTGGTGTTGCATCTGCATGTGGGTGCTGAGAAGACACGGTGAAGGTTTCTGAAGCTCATTCTCCGTTCTGACCTTGAATTGGCAGGAAGCGGTGTGGATCGGTTTGTAGCCCACAAGCCACCCGTGAAAGTATTCAGAGTTAGTTTAGATAGCCTACTAATTTGGGGTGGGACTTCTTGTGTAACTTCAAGCAGCCAGTTTATTGTTTTGAATCACTGAACCCCAAGTAAACCTTTGTGTATCATCTCAAGGCCATTTAGTTCTTATGGATGAAATCTGGGGTACTTGAAGTGAGGCAATTGTGTCCTTTGGCTCAAATGTTAATTTCCCCAGAGTTAGACATCAAGTGTAATGTCCTGCACACAGTAGACCCTGTAAAATTACTAGAAGATGAATGAATGCATGTTAGAGTAGGCCAGGGCATCAACTGCTTTAAAGGCTGGTGGCCAGCCAGGAAGTAAATACCTAGTATGGTTGGCCATCGGACAACATTTTCCATATGAACTCTATAGATGTAGCAGATCATGGAGCAGACAAGAAGAACCAACTCCCAAGGGCAAACGTAGGCATCACTCAGTGGTGTTCTAATGTAGGAGGGAAATTTACTGTAGTAGATTCTTCTGCTATGTGGCTCAGGTCACTTGGGTGTCATTTCCCCACCAAATCAGTGCATAATTTTAAGCCCAGATCCAAGTGAACCTTGGTGGTATCTCTGGAAACCTCACAAAGTTTGCCTCTGTTGATTTTCTTTCAACACTAGAATAATAAAAAATGCCCTCTAATGATTTAGGGAAAGAGCTGAACGAAGATCCGAGCTTCACCAAGAGCCCATCCCACTGTCTCATCTGTTTAACTCCTCTGGCTGAATTCCTCGCCCAGCAAGTCAAGGGATTTATGTGACATAAGGATGTGTAGCCACAGGGGGAAATGGTGGCTGCTATTTAAAGTGCACTCTAAGTCAGGTACTGTGCTGAGCAGTTAAGCACAATATCTTCTATAGTTTTATCAACGTAACATATATAAATTTGCTGTAAACATAGTGGGAAGGCTCAAATGTGTCAGTCCTAAAATGTTGTGTTCTTATCCCCTGTACTGTAGAATTTTAAGCCAGAAGATTTTTTTTTTTTTTTTTTTTTGACATGGTCTCCTATTTAGCTGTAGTTAGCCTCAATTCACTATCCTCCTGCCTTAGCATCCTTTATGCTGGAACTCTCCATCCTCTTAGTTTCAAAATATATCAGCAAACAAAGGTTTAGTATTTTTTACTCTTCATAACTAAGGACAATATCCCTCATAAATGATAGGGACAACACTCTGTGCATGAATGAACTTGGGTTCCAGTTGTGAATGAGTCAAACTGTTCACTAGGTCTTTCAATCACAGGGATGCATTTTGCTGTAAACCAAAGACAGGCATGGTTTTACTGCAACCTATAAAGTCTGAAAATACAATCTGTTAGTAAATCTAAACTGTAGTTCAACTAAATATGAGCACATACCCATTTACATACAGACATCCACCTGTTTTATATCCTGATTCCTTTGGAAAAAAATTATTTTGCCATTAAAAAAATCCTCTTGAAAATTTCAAAGAATTTCTTTTACAAATGTCTGCATAAACAGGACTTTAGTAATGGCTAGCTATATCAATGGACATATTAATGAGAAGGTGGGAAAATTACACAGAGTCTCACCCCTAGGCAGAAGGTACAGGTGCCTAAGGGAAAGGGAGATTGGTCTCTCCAGGGATCAGCCCCCCATGGGTTGTCCTGAAGCAATGTGTGCAAACAACCAAGCAGACTAGAGGGTTGTATTTGTATGTTTGTGCATATACATACATACAGACACACATAATACATACATACTTACATGTATGCATACACACACATATACATATACACATACATACATACACACATTTATATATATACATATACACACATACGTACATATGTATGCCATGATGATGATGATGATGATAATAATAATAATAATGATAATAAGCTATCAAATGGAGAGTGGGGTGGCATGGGAGATGTTGGAGGGAGGGTATCTGGGAGGGACTGGAGGGAAGAAAGGGAGAAGGGAAGGGAATGTAATGCTATTTCAGTTTAGAACATTAAAAAACCTCTTTATACTTCTAAATAATCAATGCAGGAGTACAAGCATCACATTTCAAAAGGAAGATGGCATTTCTGCCTTACTCGTCAGCCAGAGCTGAGAATGCCATCTTTGGATAATGTGTTTCTAATGAAAACATCTGCCTCGACTTCCCCGGGAAACCAGAAGGTACAAAGGGGTTCTAAAGTATTTCCAGAAAGGCAGGAAGACCCGGGCTCTTCCTCGTAATGATACATGTCACTGTGGCCGCCGCTCGAGGCGGGCTTCTTCATGGCCCACCGCCTCTTCTGCCTCCATATGCGAGATACTCTTATCTGACCGTGAGATTTTCAGTTTCCAAAAAGACAATCTAAACTTATTATGAGTAAAACCCAAAAAGCCAGTCATAATAGTTTTAGATTGTAAACTCTAAACTGGCAAAGAATGAGTCGTTATAAGAACTTGGACACTTAAAGACACAGACCGGTTTAAGAAGCAAAGATTTTGGGCAAGGATAAGACCATAAAGCGATCAGCATGGAAGACATCTGTCAGGTGAGGTGGCCTGAGGTGAGACAGGGCTAAGACTTAGGCGATCAGGAACCAGGGCCACTTTAGCTGGTTTTGGTTCCCCTCATGAGGTGACAACCTCCTAACACCCTAATCTTCTCTTGGTGATGGTGACAGAGGATTTATGGACCACAGACATTAAAATCTCCCTGTCAAGTATGAATTGTCTATGTCAGTTAAAGGCCAGTATCACAATCTTTCTAGGTACTGGTATAATTAGGATAGGAAATACATTCATGTACGCACGCTCACAAACTCAGCTGGAAGCAAGTAGATATGAGGGCAGCAATGTCTGCTTCCAGTCAGACACAAGCAGAATTAAAAACCAAAAATAACAACATATTTACTTGTTAAAAAAAAATAAAAAAACGGATTTCTTCCCGAGTGTTGGTGTACGGCGTAAAGTACTTGCCTTTGGACCCCACTTGTTTATTTATGTTTAAAAGAAAATTAAAGGATAAAAATCCCTAGGAGGATCAGCCAGGGAAAGACAGCACAGACACTAGGCAGGTGAAGAAATGGAGGCAGAGCAGTCATGGGGAAGAACAGTCCAGTAGGACATGGTTACCTTTACATTTCTTCTCTTCGGTCTGGAAAGTGTGGGCACTTGAGACGCTCTGATCGTTCACATCCTCAGGATCCAGTTGGAATATTGAGCTAGTCCAAGTGGCCTGGATGAGGTGTGGGGATGTCTGCTCATTCTTCAGTGCACCACGCCTCTCCACATGGCTCTTCCTGTGCAGGCAGGCTTCGGACATTCCTACCAGCTTCCAGTCCTGGCCTCGGTCTGGACGGGGCTTCTGTTTGTCCCAGGCTGGAAGGCCATTTTCTGGTGGGAGGGGAGCGGAAAACACCAGATAACAAACTGTAGGTATTGCCAAGGTTTTTCTGAGATTTTGCATTTTAGAAGTCCAGTTGTTGCTCCTTTCTTTTGGTCTGCCACTGTTTGAAAGCACTTCTATAATGTCGGGGCAAAGAGCCTCCCACCTAAGCAGGATTGCATGCTGGAGAAACCAACATATTTCCCCCTCTATTTTTTGAACTTCTCTACAGCAAGGCTCTGTTGATCTTGCCACTACAGCAGTGGCTCAAGAGCAAGCTGATACCCGTTTATATCACTGCTTAGATGACCATTTGAGGTCTTGAGAGTCAGCGCTGGCCATGACCTTAGGCTAGATCCTTAGCATGCACACATCCGGGTGCAGCCTGGGTTGACTTGGGTTATATCACAGGCTGACCCGAGGAACACTGTGTCACTTAAGTTGGCCACACTCAAGTGGCCGCACATCGAGCCTGACAATCTGTTCTGACCGTCTTCTACTCTCATGGCAAAACAAAAGAAATAGGAAAGAGCACTGATACTAAAAGACGGCACAAAGCAACCCAGCTCCCAAGTCTAAACACCTTGATCTTCACATGGAAGTTTTGTCTCTTCAAGGTCTTCTCAACCAGACCATGAAATCACATAAAAGGGAGCAGGACATGTTTTTTCTTTGTGGAAAATTAAGAGCAGCAAAGATAGAAGGATGAACCTGGATCTCTCAGGCTGGGTACCAGATAGCTAATATTTTCTTTGTTTTTAAGTTCAGTCTATGTGGTGTGTAGGTCTGTTCTCTAGAATGGGCAAAAATAGAATAATGAGTTTCTTACTGGAAGAATCTCCTTTAGTAACAATTTTCACCTTATTCAATGCCTTTACTATATAGGAAGATATATCAGAGGTACACACACACACACACACACACACACACACACACATCACACACACATGCGCACACACATGCGCACACACATACACATACATAAATACACATGCACCCACATACACACAGACATGTACAAACATACACATGTACACACACATACTTGTGGGTTTAAGTGTCTACAGTTGGAGTCTATATACCACACACAAACATGCATATACATGCACACACATGCACACACACACAAACACACACACAGAGTACAATTTATCTGGTCTATCTTAGCAACTATGTTTCACAATTAGAAAAGGAGTGGCTGTACACACTGACTGAAAGAATTTGTAAGTCAGGTTTTTTGTAATTCTGGGTGAATGAATCCAGGGCCTTCTACATGCCTGGCTGGTGTAGCATCATTGGGCATGTCTTTGCTGGGTGAATTTTCTTTAAGGATGAAATTACCAAAAGACCACAGTGGAATTCCTGGTGCTTACAGAGACCAATCCCACCTGACTTGTGCATAGAGAATTTTAAGTGACTTTTCAGAGTTGGGCACACTTTGGGTTTCATAATACCCTCTCAGAAGCTACCAGCTTCAGCTGAGGTTGTGCGGATGGTTTATCTGGAAGTATCAGCTGTCAGAAGTCACTTATGGAAGTTATGTCTCTCTCTTGAGTCTCATGTTCCCATACCCACGAGCATTCAAACTTCTGATCCAGGAGAATGTGAAGGACCACAAAGGCAAAGGATTTCTTTCTTTTTTTGAAAAAAAAAAAAGATTTAATCTAGTTTTATTTATGTGTGCCTGAGTCCCTCTTCCCCCATCCATGGGTTTAAGTGCCTATAGTTGGAGTTTTGAGCTGTCTGATGTGGGTACTAGAATCAGACGTGTACCTTTGGTAAGAGCAATGGCAAGCACACTTGCTGAGCTGTCTGTCTCTCTAGCTCCCAGTGCAGGATTTTTTTTTTTTTTTTGCCTAGTAAGTGGAAGCACCTGGGCTTGAAGCAGCTCGTGTCTCCTGTCGGAAGATCCTACTGCGCTTTAGGCTTTGGGTTGTACCAGCTGCTCAGATTTGTGGAAAGGCGCTGGAAATTGTCCATGCTTAGGATTGTGTGAGCCATTGTCTTAGGCAGGTTAGACAAACATAGGTGCTTTTTCCTCAGGGTTTATGAGGTATTATTCATTGCACGATGAATCAACTCTTCCACTTTTCAACCATGCCCACCACCGGTGCAATCACAGGTGTATTCTCACTGTCCCTTGAAAGGAAACAAACATCTTTGAGATTGCATTGCATTTCCAACTTAACATATCTGTGTAGAATTCATTCAGGTACCTATTACCCATGAGGGTTTAAGCTTCTTGTGGATGAATTATTAAGTGGCTGAATGCAAAGGTTAATCATGGGTCTGGCCAGACTCACTTTATTCCCACGGACACAAGAAAGCTCACCCATGTGTGCTTCTGCTCTCCCTGCCTTGTTTTCAGAGAATAATTCCCCACCAAATTGTACCCTGTAAAGCTCAATTTAAACTATATTAAAGTTCTCAGAGGATTTTGTAAAGCTTCTAACATATAATCTTTTTGCATTAATTTCTAATTATGCTAGTAATTCCCCAGCTCTAACAATAAATGAAGAAATCAGGCAGTTGCTACTCCTTATTGAATCTGGGTCTCAGATGAAACACATCTAAGGAGTGTCCGCCCAAATGAGACATTCTCACTCAAAACAGAGCTCACTAAAGCTTGTTTTGCATGTGGGCCAGTAAGAGTGGGTTTCTTCTAGCAAGGGAGACGATGTTTGGGGTAAGGTGAGCTGGATGACTGTCTTCCGCTTTCCTAAGAAAACCACTTGAGATGGTTTGGGTAAAGGGTTCCATCAACAGGAGGCATTTACAAGTTCATAATTACTCTCTGTAATTACATTCACAATAATGATATTCAGTTGCTTAATTGGCAGGTTTATGGGATACACACTGCTGGGAAAACTAGAGACTGAGAAGCCCTGGCTGGGTCATGGGAAAATGGAATAGGGATTTCTCTAAAGAGAATACTTGATTTTATCCATTCAAGGACAGGGGAGTCCATGCAATTCCTACTCCATTTCCAAGGAGGCATTGGACACCCAGTGTGCCAGATCCATAAATTTTACTTGTTGGGTGTGTCATCAGTGATGAGGATTACAAGGTCCTTCCACACATATGCAGCTGGTAAAATATCTTCAGTTTTTTTTCCTATGACTATATCATTTGTCCATATCCTTTCACTCTCCCAAAGCTCAAGCCAATGGATTATTTCCTTTTAGAGGAATTAACATCCTCCAGGGTCAGTCATGACCCCCAACCCTATCAGAATCACTGCAGGTGCTATTGAAGACCTGATTTTAAAAATTGGGCAAGGGTCTCAGGATGTATGATTCCGCTGAGTTCTCCAGGTAAATGAGACACCTCAGAGTCTGAGATCCAAAGATAAACTTAAGGTAATAAAACAAGTTTTGGCATTTAGAATGAATTATAAGTCCCTAAGCTTCTAACATCTTCTACACAGCCTTAGATAATCTTCTAGTTCGTTTTTATTGTCAAGTTGATACAACCTAGAGTCACTTGGGAAGAAGGAACCTCAATTGAAAAAAGTGTCTAGTTTCAAACTGGCTTGTAGCCATATCTGTGAGATACTTTCTTGATTGATGATTGATGTGGGAGAGCCTGGCCTACTGTGTGCATCACTATCTCTAGGTAACTGGTGTAAGAAACTGGCTGAGAATGAGCCAGTAAGCCATTGTTTCTCCACTGTTTCTGCTGGAGTTCCTGTCCTGACTTCCCTCAATAATGGAGTGTGACCTGGCAATGTAAGGTATAATAAACCCCTTCCTCCCTTGAGTTGCTTTCAGTCTTGTTGTTTATTACAGCAACAGACAGAAACCTAGGTAGAGAAAACTGCGCTAACATTTACAAATCCCCGCACTGTTGTTGGGTTTATTGAGCAAAGCTATTAGGTGTTGGTTGGATATTGAAGATTGCAAACATGCATGTAAGTACGTTCTTATTCAAAGAGATGGTTTAGATATTCTCTGGAACACACTGCACATAGTGTTAGAAACAAAGCTTTTAAAGGCCTAGGGATGTAGCTCATTGGTAGAGGGCATGCCCAGCACACACGAGGCCCCAGGCTCAATCTCCAGAACCATCGTAGCACACATAGTACCAGACACAGTAGCACATATCTCAGCAAGAGATGGAGGCTGGAGGATCAGGATCCCCAGGATCAATGTTATCCTTGGCTACACAGAGAGTTTGAGGCCAGTCTGGCCTACATGAGACTCTTTTTCAAAAACAGGATGGAGCCAGTACTTTGCTGAGTGTTCAGCAGGACTATAAATGGGGAGGATCCTAGAAATATTCATATCTTATAATTCACATGATCTAAACCATTTGCTTTTAGCTGATACCTGGCTTTTAACCTGATGTTCTACATGAAAGAGTTAATATAATTTGTCAGTTATAATACAGTTGATAGATGGAAGAAAAGTCAACAACTTGGTGGGACATGGACTAACGCTAGAGCAACATGTACCTGGTTGTCTCAGAGAGTTTAGAGACAAATGATTGAGTCTTCATTTCAGGACTATCATTTTAATGGCTTTGGATGCTACAATAGTCACCTAAGCAGTTTTTAGCAAACAAGAAATGAACATATATTTTAATAATAACTTAACCACTTACATTCTATTTCTGCTAAAGGTGATCAAAAATAAATCTGTCTGACAAAGAATGAAAGTTGTACTAAAATATTCAAGTATTTAAGGACATAAAACCCAGATGGTATCTTAGAAAAGAAATAAAAGAAATAAAGAAACAGGATTCTGACCAAGGGGTCAGAAGGCTCATCTGAGTAGGCAGAGATTTCTCATTACACAGTCTGAAAGTATGTGGCTTATATTAAAAGGCCATTGATATCAGATATTGAGACAGATGATGTATATAACGATATCTGAAAACCCTGGTTGTGTGGAACTGTATTGTGAACATCAGGTCATTAACTTGTTTGGTTTTCTAAGATTTATTTTTACTCTGATGTGTATGAGTGTGTTTGTGTGATGTTGCAGCATGCCACATGTATGAGGGCACCTGCAGAGGTCAGAAGGGGGCATCAGATCACCTGGAGCTGGAGTTACTGGCAATTATAAGCTCCCCTGACACTGGCAGGGGGCAGGGGAGAGGGAAACCAGGAATTTTAGCAGAGCAGTCAGTGCTCTTAACCAGTGGGTCTTAAGCGCCCAGAACTGCTTCCTGCCTTTTCTGCTAAGATGCCTCATGATGGTTTACTCTTTCACAGCTTTGTCACTGCAGCCACAGAAGCTAACATAGGGACCCCACTCCCCAGAGTCTATAGAAGTTCTTCCCTAGGTCTGCACTCCCTTCCTACAGCCAGTTCCTGTAAGAATGGTCCAGACTAATATCTTCAACTATCTATAGATCTTACTTCATTCTCCAGAACTTCCTTGTGTGCCTCAATATATAAGCTTTCCTGGGAAAGGGCCAGCATTGCCAGGGTCCCTGCTGTGTGCTGAGCTCCTGCAAGAGACCCTTCCACATGATAAGGATGTGAGCTCATGGGACATAAGCAGGCACCAAAAGTAGAAAGTACCATGGAGACACACATACACACATACACACACACACATATGTATGTATATACACATATACATACATACATAATACACAGGCTAGGCTTCATAACCAGGTCTCCAGAGTCTAAATCCTGACTTCCCATTGTTCTGTTAAAGTTGCTTCCAGTTATGAGAGATCATAAACCTGTTTGGTCTGCAAGTCCTTCTAAGGAATGATTCTTCCCTCATATTTCTGGTATCTCCAAAAGAGAAGTTTATTAGAAATAAAAAAAAAAAAAAAAAAAAAAAAAAGAAAAAGAAGGAAAGAAAGGAATGAAGAAAGGAAGGAAAAGGTTACTTTTTCAAATTTAGAGATGCAGTTGTACCCTACTGTAAGTAGTCAATAATGAGTAAATAAATAAAGTTTTGCCCATGACCCCTCGGTTCCATGTGTCTGTGCTTGTTTTCAAGGAAGAATATCATAGAGTTTGTAGTACAGGAGCTTCAGAAACATCAAAGGACAGAAAAATAGACACAAAGAGGTTAGGGACCCCAAAGCCACCCCCAGTGACTGACATCCTCCAATCACCCCCTCTTCTTACTTTTCACTACTTTCCAAGGATGTCATGTTATGACTCCATCAAGGGGTAAACACACTCAACATGGCAGTGTCCTTGAAACAGTGCCTGGCATGTTAAGCACCCTTCCTTTATGCATCCAATCACCTTTCTTTCTCTTTCTTCATCCTCCCAACCCCATCTCCTCTAAGCTTGATTTTCAAAGATCATCCATGAATGAAAGGAGCTAGGTCAATGAGTTCATGTCGCTATGTCAGTGACTGAGAATTTTCCACCAATCACCTCCCAGCAGAAGTGGTGGTTTAAGGACAATGCCCAGAAAGTGTTGGGCTATAGCCCAAGCTTGAAGACCAGGTTTCTACCTACCATGTGAGACACCATGAGGGATGCTATAATGAAGGGTCCCTTTTAGTCTTGGGGCTCAGATAACAGTGGCGAAGACACAGTTTGACTCTTATGCAGCTTTAAGGTATATCTCTTTCTAAGGATACATGACATAATCTCCCACCCTCCCACTTTTCCTGATACCTTCTACCTGTTCTGTCCTCCCGTGAGCACCCTTCTGTCTTTGATCCCATTTACATACATGCATATAGTGCCCTTGTCTGTCAATGTTGCTGCGATATGCATTAGCTGTGTTCTGGTTGCTTATTTAGCCTCTGTGACAAAATTCCTGACACAAACAACTAAGGGAGGGAAAGCTGTTGAATGCTCCAAGACATAGTCCACCGTGGGGTAGGAAGCATGTAGCAGGAGTATAAGAGGAATGACACTACATCCATGGAAGGAAGCAAAGGATGAATGGGAAGTAGAGCCAGGCTGTACTCTCAAGGCCTCTCCCCTGTGACCTACTTCCTCCAGTGAGGCTCCACCTCCTAAAGTTTCTACAACTTTCCAAAGCATAACAGCTGCTGGGGATTGAGCATTCAAATTCCTGAGCCTGGAGAGGGACACCTCACATCAAACCACAACACTCTGCAAAGAGGAAAGTCTTTCCTCAGCAGACTCCAGCTCTCTTATCCAAAAACCATAAGTGTGTGTCATCACTGCAGATCCCTAGAGAGGCTCCTGCTCTTCCTCTGCCCAGGACTGCTAGGGAAAGGAAAGCTGTTTGGCAGTATCGGATTGTGGGCCTCCGATGCTCAGAGGTTCACTCTGGCTTCACCTTCTATGGACTGTGATCTGGAGCAGAGTGTCCACATTTTTGCATATCTTTCCTGAATATCCGCAGTACTTGTTTACGACTCCTCTATGCAAGGCAACATCATGTTGCATCCTCTGTGATTATGCCAATGGCACATGCCTGTCTTGCCTGGCTAGATTCTAATCCGAATTTCCATCTATCAAACTTAAAATGACATCACCCCATAAATACTTGAAATAACTTAACATAGTCAAGAGAGCTCTAAATGCCCTGGATCTTCTAATCCAGGAGTTTATATTCATTGAACTATAACCTGCTTAACATAGGGCAGTTGGCCACATTAGTTAGCATCAAAAGGCAGCTGGACCATGATGTAGCTATAAAACTTCAAACAGCTCCGTGAAACCTCTAGACATGAAGACATCTATATCATCTAGATGGGCTCCATTCCTGGCATCTGTCTTCCATAAACACTGCCCAAAGTGCAGGCTTAGCTCATTGCCTGCCATCCAGACCTGTGACTGGGGAAGATGTCCACAGAGGACACTGAGACAGACTGCTTGAAGAGAGTCTTTTAGTTGGCTCCATCCGGGGTTAAGGGGGTGAGCCACTGGCAAGCTCTGGTGTTTCTTGGTATCTTTAGATCCATGTGAGGTGGCTCTGCCTGGCCTGGGCATCTTGAAGAGCAGGCCTGGGTTGATACTACTTCTATTCATGAGTCTTAGTGTGGAGAAACACCCTATGTGATGTCAAAAAATAAGAGAATGGAGTGATTCTGGAGCAGAAGCCAAACAGTTGACTGTTTTTAAAGTCACTGCGATGGAAGACTACATGCATGACAGCAAGCAGCTTCATTAACAACGTTAGGATAGAACTATTTGAGAGGGATCATGTGTAGATGACAGAGGCCAACATGTATACATGGTGTGGCATGTTCAAATGTAGATGATAGATGCCAACATGTATGCATGGTGTGGTATATTCATGTGTAGTTGACAGAGTCCAACATGTATACATGGTGTGGCATGTTCATGTGTAGTTGACAGAGTCCAACATGTATGCATGGTGTAGCATGGCAAAGACCTATGAGTGTTCACTGGGCCTTCTTCCTCCTTCACCAGAAACAACCACAAGGACAGTGCTACTGTGCTGAGTTCAGCTCCTGGGAAGGAAACTGTATGCACCTTTCCAAAGTTCCCTTTCTCCTTCAGCAGACAGAAATATTCTACGGCTTCCTGGACTCAGCTTTCCCTCACTACTGCAAGTTAGGGTGAGTTCTCATCCTTTGGAAGACATGATGTGCTCTAACAGTGTGTAATCCTGTTCCATTTTAAAATATCTTATTGGTAAATGCCAGTGTTCCCAGAGAAAAATCTCAGGTAGGCCTACAGACTGGGCCCACATCTTTCTTTTGTCCTTTGCATAATTTAGATCTACAGAGAAAGTGGAAAGTTCTGGCCATTGTAAGGGAGGGGGGCTTGAATGACAGCTGGGCACAGGCCTTCTAGGTCACTGGCCTTTAAAGGAATTGGTGATAGGAAGGATGATAAAGGAAGGCAAGTGTTTATTATGTGTGAGGTACATTGATGGTATCTCAAGATTAACAATAGTTAAAAAAACCCCAGGAATTGGGATGGGCTGGAGAGGTGGTTCAGCGGTTAAGAACACTGGCTGCTTGTCCAGAGGGTTCAGGTTCAATTGCCAGCACCTACATGGCAGCTCACAACTGTCTGTAATTACAGCTCCAGGGACATCTGGCACTTTCACATAGGTGAAACACCAATGCATATAAAATAAAAAACTTAAAAATATCACTAAGAATTTACTATTTGACAAGTTAATAAAGCACTAAAAGAATTGTCACATGAACGCCTTCTGTATAATCCAGCATGCATACATCACCTCATCTAATGTAAATAAACATCTGTACCAAGAAACTCAAATAATACTAGATTACCTTTCAACCAATAAACAGGAGCAGGGCAGAAGCTCACTGAGTCCTGTGTTCTTCTTTCAACTGTGTTACAATAAATTATAATCCAGAATCCTTCTGCTTGCCTTCCTGAGCTCCTGGGCCTTTGGCTTGCTTATCTAGCCTGTAGCTGGGTACATGAACGAATGCCCATCATCTGAGCAGAATCAAACCAAGCTCCATAGCTTCCCATGACCTCCTCTTTCTTCTGTAACTTGGAAGGAAACAGAAGACCTGAAAGACCCCTGCGGTTGATATGCCTGCTGGTGCTGACTACCTTACCCTAGCCCCACACTAATTCCACCAAACCTCTCTTCCCTCATATCCTCCCCCCTCAAGGAGTTAAGTGGTGGTGGCCATCTTAACATCTAGAGCAGAAGATTAAAAAGGAAGAAACTGGTGACCTTGCAAATGCTATTGGAAATTTAAGAGGAAGCAAGTGCATTGAGACCACACTTGTTCACATGAAGAGTGAGCAGATGAACCGATGACAGGCCGGGTGATAGTGATGTATGTGCACAGACGCTCTGACTGGGGTGTGCCCATCTCAAGAACAGATCTACTGCCTCACCCCTGAGAATTTGGGGCCCTCGATCAGCAAGTCGGGGAAAACCAGTCTGTGCAGGCTGGCAGCCCTCCACCCCTTGTCACATGTCTTTACCTTCCTTTTGCCACCACCTGCCTATTAGTTTCCCTCCAGTTGAGCCTGGGCTTCTCTGTGTGGGCATCTGGACTTAGGTTTCCTATCATAGAAAGATTAACCTGTTTCACCAGCAGAGACTCCTGGTGCATTCTGGGTGAGACTTGACAGCCCATAAGAGACAGACAGATCTTTCACAGGTCTGGCGGCTCCCACTGTGTTTCTGCAGCAGATTCTGTGAATGAGTTGATTGGCAGCCTCAAGAAAAATAATCACTGTGGGCATTGAGGAATTCAAGTAATTATGCTGAAGCCAGAAACTGCAAGGATATTCTCCCAAAAAGTAAAAATAATCAACACTGAAAAAAAAAAAAAACAGACAGGTGTACTTAGAATATTTAAATGGATGTCTTAATCTATTTTAAAATAAAGTTAAGAAGCAAAACAATATAAGGTGTGTTTAGAGATCGCAGAAGCCCCTCCACTGGAGAAACAACATGGCAGTGACTAGGTTCCTGTCTTGGTGCTGAGCACTGCTGGCCAGAGGCTCTGAAAGAAGAGAAAGCACAAACTGGCCTGCTCCTCAGGAATGGATGCTTGCTTTTCATAATTCACACTGCATTCGAGCACTGAATTCTCAGGTTAGATGGCTCAAGTTTGAGGTAATCACACTGAAGACCGCAGAGCTTCTATTTAGTAGATCAGGAAGGCTCCAGCAGCTGTGGGAACCTCACAGGTTCCCACAAGGGCAGATACTTGCTTACTGCAGGGTTAGAACTCTCTTGTACTCTTGTTTACAGAATAATGTTTATTCTTGCTGAGAGTGAACACACAGTTTTGAAAAAACAAAACCAGATTAGCCTTGATTTATGGTCCCAAATGTGAAATATCTCTTGGAAAAGTAGGAAATGAAAGTGTATCTATCTTAACCTTGGAAACCAGGACCAGGGTATAATTCATAGATAAATCACAAACTTCCAGCTTAGAATTTTTCAAATAAAAGGCAAAATAGGACTCTTGGATAAGTCTCATCTCTCATAGTAATTGGAGTTACACATGGCAGCACTGAAATTCAGGTATTATTTTTATGTATTACACTCAAGTATAAAAAAATGGAATAAATATATATGGTGTAGGGGTGGTAAAATGGCTTAAGGCACTTGCTGCCAAGCCTGACAACTTGGGTTCAATCCTTGGGACCATGTGGTAGAAGAGAGTGGAATACTGCAAAATTGTCCTCTCACCTCCATATGTACATATGGCATGAACATGCTTCCCATCCCAATACATACATGATCACATATACACTAAAAAACCAAGTAAATGTAAAATGTTAATAGTTCTTTACACACACACACACACACACACACACACACACAGAGAGAGAGAGAGAGAGAGAGAGAGAGAGAGAGACAGACAGACAGACAGACAGACAGAGACAGAGACAGAGACAGAGAGAGACAGAGTGGGAGGGAGGCAGGGGGAGATCTATAAGCTGTCTCTGCTTTAGGTGTTCATAGAATAGAATCTCACTACAATTTGCCTTAAAAAATGATCCATGTCCATGCAGATATTTCCTTCCTTTGGGGGCTATTTTGACCTAAGAATTTTTAGACTTTTCTTCTGTGAGACTCAGAGGCTCCCAGAGGTAAAGAACACCTGACTTAGTTGCCTTGATGGCAACTAAGGACTCAGGACTTTGGGGAGTTTTTAGCTCCTCCAAATAGTATGTAATACATCAAAATGTATTTGCTGAAATGGGCCCTAGTAACACAACACAAATGCCTCTGAGTAGCGAATGTCTCCCAGGATGGTTTGGTTTAGCATCTGTACTTCATGGGTCCTGTCCCAACACCAGAAGCAGAAAAGGGTAACTGATGTGGTGTCATGCAACTATAATCCCATACTTGAGAGATGGAGTCAGAAGGATTAGGAGTTCAAGACCAGGTATAGCTACAGATCCATCCATTTATAAATATAGCTGAATAGCAGGTAGGTTTTCTACACTCTTCATATCTTTTTAGTTTTTACTTTTAAATGACTTAAATAGAGCCTGGTGCCAGAGAGAGTGCCCCATTCCAACCAGCTTTTCCCTCATGGGGTCCAGGTGTTCCTTGTGGTCAATGAATCTGCAAGTGGTGCAAATGTATGAGACAAGCCACTCACTCTGTCACCTAGGGACCCTGTGTCACCTAGGGACCTGTTCTATAATCACAAGGAGCCTGTAAGATGGTGAGTGCAGTATCATGTTACCAAGGTGACCATGAGTCTGAGAGCCCCTGGTACCAGGCACAGTTTCCATATAAAGTGGAACTAATTGTAAAGATATAGTTACTCAATTTCATCATTGCTGGGATGTACATTTGCCAGACAGGGAGAAGATCTGTGATTTCTTGCTCAGGACTTTGCGGGGACAAAGGCATTTGAAGTGTTGCAGGTAGAGGAAATTATATATTAAACATTGAGCACATTGAGTGCTTCTGTTTCCTAAACAAATATTTGGTAAATTTAGTTCATGAAATGAGAAAATCAAAACGCCAAGATTTCTGATTATGATTTCATTTTTTCTTGGCTGTAAGTAAGGTTTTCCTCTCTAAAGAT
>JADRCD010159296.1:0-10804 GCA_019843815.1 Montemys delectorum | reverse complement strand
TGCCTGCACCCCGCCTGCCTGCACCCCACCTGACTGCACCCCACCTGACTGCACCCCGCCTGCCTGCACCCCGCCTGCCTGCACCTCGTCTGCCTGCACCCCGCCTGCCTGCACCTCGCCTGCCTGCACCCCACCTGACTGCACCCCACCTGACTGCACCCCACCTGCCTGCACCCCGCCTGCCTGCACCCCGCCTGCCTGCATCCCACCTGCCTGCACCTCACCTGCCTGCACCTCACCTGACTGCACCCCGCCTGCCTGCACCCAACCTGCCTGCACCCTGCCTGCCTGCTGAAAGTGTACAGATAGATTCTCTAGGCACACAAGCTTTGTAACCACTGGTTTACTAGATGCATTCACATCAATTCAATGCCACCTCTAGGCATACCTACAATGGTGAGGATGTCCCACTGTTTCTGGTTTTTGGTCTGACAAACAGCTCAGATAGGCAAGATAAGAAGAGAGAACTTGACTGTTAAGGAAAGGGATAGGAATTCTATGAGGCACCAAGGAAGAGAAGAAAATGATCACACAGGGACTACTAGCTCTACACCAACCACTCTTTAGCCATTAGAAAAACTCAGAATTATCAGGCATGGTGGCATATGCCTTTAATCACAGTATAGGAGACAAAGGCAGGCAGATCTCTGATTTCAAGGCCAGCCTGGTCTACAAAGTTCCAGGACAGCTAGGGCTACACAGAGAAACAACTCTGCTTCAAAAGAACCAAAAGATAAAAGGAGGTCAAAAAAGAAGGAAAGAAAGAAAGATTGATTCAGAGTCAACTGAAGAACTTATATTACAGACACTTTGATTATAAAATTAATTTAAACATGTATGGGAAATATTTCCATAGTACTCTCAACACATATGTGATATTCCAGTGACTTAGGGTTTCTATTGCTAAGACAAAAAACAAAACAAACAAACAAACAAAAAACCCATGACTGGAAAGCAAGTTAAGGAAGTTTCATTCCACTTCCATATCATAGTTCATCATCAAAGGAAGCCAGGACAGGAACTCAAGCAAGGCAGGATCCTGGAGGCAGGAACCGATGCAGAGACCATGGAGGAGTGCTGCTTACTAGCTTGCTTCCTATGGTTTGTTCAGCCTGCAATTTTACAGAACCCAGGACCACCAGCCCAAGGATAGCAGCAACCCACAAGAAGTTGTGTCCTCCACCACTGATCACTAATTAAGAAAATGCCTTACAGCTGAATATCACAGTGGTGTTTCCTCAACTGAGGCTCCTTCCTCTCAGATGACTCCAACCTGTGTCAAGTTGACGCAAAACCAGTCAATACAACCAATAACTAAGATTCTAAAGAACTAAACTGTTAGTGCTTACAGCTGTGTCTATGTAGTTGCTGAACCATTAAAGATAAATGATAGACACCATCATACACGGTATCTATGTTAGCACACCATTACTACTACAAATGCCTGAAGCAACTGACTTACAAAGACAACAGGCTTTGTGATATAGGCCCACAGTTTGGGAAGTTTTGGTCCATGATTGACAACACTTCTTTGGATCTGTAATGAGGTAACATACCACATAGCAAGAACATGTGGCAAAGCAAAGCCACATGCCCCATTACCAGGGGAGAGGAGAGAGGTTAATGGAAAGAGGCTAAGGTTCCAATATCTCTTTCAAAGGGATGTACCGAGTGACCTAACCACCTTTAGTGTCTCTGAAAAATTCTAATACCTCTCAATAGAGCCACCCTGAGGACCAGCCTTGGACACATGGACCTTTGCAAGATATTTAATTAAACCACAGTGTGGTGGTTTGAATAGGAATGGCTCTCATAGACTTATGTGTTTGAATGCTCAGCTCATAGGGAGTGGCACTATTAGGAGGCATGGCCTTGTTGGAGTAGGTATGGTCTTGTTGGAGAAAGCATCACTGTGGCAGTGGGCTTTGAGGTCTCCTGTGCTCAATCTATACCCAGCGTGGCACACAGTCTCCTTCTGCTGCCTGCGGATTAAGATGTAGACCCCTCAGCTCCTTGTCTAGCACCATATCTGCCTGCACACTGCCATATCCCCACCATGATGATAAGGGACTAACTTCTGAAACTGTAATGCAGCCCCAATTAAATGTCTTCCTTTGTAAGAGTTGCTATGGTCATGGTGTCTCTTCACAGTAATAAAACCTAAACCAAGAAACACTGTGAACATAAACCAGGGGTGTCCAACCTTCTGACATTGCAACATGATGTGGTCATCTATGAATATAGCAGGCTGTGTTCATAGGTATTCTGGGATGCCTGCAGCCTCTGGGCTGCAGGTTAGACACTCAACCAAATAACAACCTTAAGCAACTCAAAACTATGTTAGCCTGTGTTCTCTAAGATTAATGACATCCTCCAACATAACCCACATTACACTCCATAGTATACCTAACTGAATTAAAAATAATGCCCAAATCATACAACTCTGAGTCCATAATCGAATTTCTAGAGAACTTAAAAGGACAATATAAAACAAAAGGAAACGAGAGCAATTCTTCCCTGGGCTAAATTCCCAAGAACTTGGAACCAGTTAGGTGATAATCGTGTTTTGAGAAATGACTGTAGATAAGTAAAAATGTTTGTTTTCTCAATACTAAAAGTTCACTATTTTGTACTCAAACACTGCTTGACCACTGAGTGACACTTAACATTCATTATTTCATCAGATACTCCAGCAATAATTCCCCAAGGTAGAGGACAGTAACATGGACTAAGATTTGCTTTCACCTTCCCAGGTCCTCTAGGTAGCTCACAGTGGAGTCTAGAATCCCAATGTGCAGACTGTATTTTCAGTGTGTTTCTACCTCTGCTTGTGTGATTCGTGTCAGGAGACCCAACTTTTCTGGAGGTTGATGCTGTCATCTGCAAGGTGAAGGACTGATCTCTGGAGTTTACTATCTTAAAGTCCTCTGCCTTTTATCTTCCATGTAGTATGTTCATGACACCTTGTCTAAAACCCTCTGACCATCTCCACTTGACTCCAAAACAAATTTATAAAGGGGTTTATTGAGTCATAAGGGGAAAACCCACTATTAGAATGTCGTTAAGATGAATTGGGCAAGATTTCTCCTGCTTGCTATGACTAAATATGGCCGGGATGCTGAGCCTTTGCCTCCAAAGCTCCCAGCCCAGAGGCAGCATGGATTAGAGCCACCATTCTCAACCTTCCTAATGTTGCGACTCTTTAATACAGTTCCTTATGTTGTGGCAAACACCAACTATAAAATTATTTTGTTGCTACTTCATTACTATAATTTTGCTACTGTTATGAATCATAAATATCTGTATTTTCTGATAGTCTTAGTTTGGAGTCAAAACCAGCAGGTTGTAAACCACTGGGTTAGAGAGGTGAGCCTCCACAGAGAGGTAGGGCTCACGCTCCTCTTCCTCACTCCTTTATGAGGAACAGGGAATTCTAAGACGTCATTCCTCATTGCTGACTTCTTAATAACCATTTCACTTCCCCATCCTTCCCAGTATACAAATGTGACCTTCTATAATGCCTGCCAAGCTCTCTACCACTCCTAGAACTGGGCCCCAGCAGAGCTGGGAACTGCCAGGTTAAGACCAGAGCTATTTAAGATTCTTCACCTGGGGAGATTTTCATTTTATATGTATTGTGTGAATTTTTTACTGCTGGAGCATGTTCAACCATCGCTTGTGTAATTAAAAATAAATAATTAAAATCCTTGACGGCTGATGGGTTTTTCTTTTCGGTCCTGCAAAGACAAAGCAATCTCTAGGGAGCAGAAAATGACTCTGAAGTTTGCACTGGTGTGTGTTGGAGGGGGGACAGGGGTGGGGGCTGGTGATGGCATGGAATTCCATTTGCAGGAGCTGAGTAGAAATGCCCCTTGGATACTAATACAACAATAATGTTTAACCCCTTAAGTAGTGTGTTAGCATTATGGTTTGCTGTAATGACCAAAGAAACTAGCAACTAGCAGACATCACTAGGAAAGAAACCATGACTAGAAAGAGTTTATTTGGTTTATACTTCCATATCACTGTTCACCATCATAGGAAATCAAGACAGGAACCCAAACCAGGCAGGAACCTGGATGCAGGAGCCGATGCAGAGGCCATGAAGGGATGCTGCTCACTGGCTTGCTCTTCATGGCTTGCTCAGCCTGCTATAGAAATCAGGACCATCAGCCCAGGGATAGCACCACCCGCAATGGTCTGGGGCCTCCCTCATCAATCACTAGTAAGAAAATGCCCTACAGGCTTATCTATGGCCTGATCTTAAAGAGGCATTTTCTCAATTGAGGCTCCTTCAGTGCTGATGATTCTAGCTTGTGTCAAGTTGACATCAGACTATCTAGGACATGTAGAGACAAGGACATATTAAGGGGCACTTCTAACGCTACTAAGCTAATGGTATAACCTGAATAAGTGGTGGAATGTAGGAAAGGAAAAAAACAGCTCTAATCATTTTCTCTCTCCTTCTCTGCTTTTCTTCTCCCCCTCTTTCTCCCTCTCCCCACTTTCCATCCCTCCTCGTCTCTCTTTCCCCACCTCCCATTTACCCACCTCCCATCTCTCTACTCATCTCTGTCTCTCTATTCCTCTTCGTCTGTCTTGTCTTAGTCCCCCTTATCCTCCTATTACTTTTCTTCTTTACTCCTACCTCTTGTTTCTCTTTCTTCTAACCACTGGAAACCTGTTTCAGAATGCTAGATCTTTCCCAGCAAACATGACTAGTTGAAAGATACCCTTCTCAATGTCTCTGTCACACTCCCAGCCACAGTGATTATGTTCACTGAACAGGTTCCTTCATTATTAGTTCTTTGCTGTCATTAAGAAGCTAATCAACACTGCAAGGAGAAAACTCACTAGCAGAAAGAGTGAGATGGCCCAGCAGTGCCCCAGATGAAAGCTATAACCTAGAGCTTTCTCCCCAGAGAGGGAGTGCAAGTATCATTCATTCTAGGGAGCAACTTCACCTTGAGAAGTCAGATACTTAAGGTCACCTGGCCAAGGCCCTGTTCTTTTTGGTTTGCCTCTTGGAAAGTACCCCTGGGTATTGTAAGCTTTAGATGGCCATTGTCTGAACACAAAGACATAGCACTACCAGACAAGCTTTACAAACCCAGAACAAGCAAAAGCCTTCAGAACAATAAAGGCAAGAAGGACCAGAGAGCAACTGCACAAGCCAGCAAAGGGAGCACACCGGTTATGGAGTCACTTGGACCCCGTGTGAAGCTCAAAGTGCCATGGTGAGAAGCATGTATCTCTGTCCCAGTCTCACTACCAGCTGTGAGAGCTCATCAAGCAATTGTGTTATTTTTTCCTCAGTTAGGAGTTGGCCTGGGAAATCTAGCAGTAGTTATAACTCCAAACTACAGTGTCACTATATCCCTTGTTGATGTTTAAGTACTTACATGCCTCAAAGATTGTTTCAGTTCTATCAAGGTCCTATGTTATTGGTTGCTTTTAGCCAGAGTGAGGTCAGAAAGGCTAGGGTAAATAAATTCTCCAGGATTGCACATAGAATTGTAATCTAGAACCATTGGAGTAGTCTCTATGAAGTGAAGCCAGGACAAGACCAATGACAAATTTCTCCAAATTTCCCTTGCACCTGAAATGGAATGAGCTTGGCACACATAAATGCTCTTCTAGTGTCTTTAAGAAAATAATTCTTTCTGGTTTTAAACTTTAGGGAAACTAGCATAGGAAACAGCTGCAGAGTTACTATTGTTTGGCTCCCAGCCTGTTTCATCCCTTCTTAGGGGCTCACACTTTAAGGACATTGCCATTGGGTGATGGTAAAGAGTCACATGCACTGAATAGGATTCTAAATAGCTCATAACTACTTAAGACTTGCAGTGTGGATTGAGACGTGAAGCTCATTAGTGTATGGAAAGAAAAAACTAACTGAAGCAAAGAAAAGCAATTCATTGCATACATAGTGAGGTATCTCACTATTCATTACATGCATAGTGAGGTATCTCACAGTACTCTAGGACAGTACACACAGCAACACAAATAAAAACTCAGGCAGAATATGCATGTATGCTTTTCTTCACGAATCCCCAGATGTGTCTATAAAAACTCTTCCAAGTTAGTCTTCTCAGGAGCCCTAATTATACAGCTAACCTATCCATGAACCTGAACCATGAGCCTGGGCAACAGAAGTTGACCCATGGTAGACCCCCTGATGCAGAGCCTTCATTCTCTCCAAAGGAAATATTCAAGGATTGTGCTACGGATCCTCTGCTGAGTTACAAAACAGACTATTTTCATCCTAACTCTCCCCACATTGGCACCCTGCCTGTCTTGTTCTAATAACTTGAAAACAGGATAAAGCCTCTTCAACTGTATTTCTCTTTGACTCATCCCTGAGAAGAAAATCATTCCAACCTATTTCCTTTCTGTTTAACAGGGGTTGGGTGCAATTGCTGCGGTATTAATTAATGATGAGACTCTTGGTCTGGTTGCCCTGGCAATGCCCACCAAAGCATCAGAACTCTTCCAACAGAACAACGCATCGAGCAGTCAATTAACTGTTTTCTTAACAAGTGTTCGCTGAGTTCACAGAACACCTGCTATAGAAACGAGCACCCAGGGGATGCTCAGTAAACACTCGCTGACTACTTGGCAATCTGCAGCCAGAGAGGTGAATGCCAAATCTGCACCCTTGAACACCTGACCATATTTAGCAGAGGCTGAGTGTCTATACAAAAGGGAATGGAAGCATATGCAATTTTACAAGATCTTGAGCTCTTGTACTACCAATAATCTTTAAAAAGGAGTAAAAACTTCCACTCACAGAGGGAGAGAAGAAGAAGAGAGAGAACATGAAAAAGAAAAGAGAGAGAGAGAGAGAGAGAGAGAGAGAGAGAGAGAGAGAGAGAACTGGGCCAGTTCTTTCCAGCTTTTCACAGTCACTACCCTCTCCCAAGTCTACAAAGACGTGCTTTGAATGTCAGTCTTGAGGCCAGTATCATAAATGCCCCCTCTACCCATTAGGATAACTCACTTTAGGTCAGCTGTCTAAGTAGGAACACTTTCCTCTCTCAACTGTGGCCAATAGATAATGTCAACAATATACATAAATACGAGAGACCTAGCTTTCAGCTTAGCTATACACAAATGTGATAGATCTATTCATTTCTTCTAATGATGCGTTCTTGGCTCTAACATCAGCAAAGCTGGCCCTTCCAGGTTCATCTTACATCCAAGTAGAAACCACTTGTCCCATTGCCTGCTTGAACACTGTTTCCCTCTGTTCATTCTTTTGACTTTAAAGTACAGAGCCACTTGTACTAGCCAAAGTAAAGGGGAGTTTGTTTGTTTGTTTGTTTGTTTGTTTATTGGTTTTTTGAGACAGGGTTTCTCTGTGTAGTCCTGGTTGTCCTGGAACTCACTCTGTAGACCAGGCTGGCCTTGAACTGAGAAATCTGCCTGCCTCTACCTTCCAAGTGCTGGGATTAAAGGCGTGCGCCACCACACCCAGCTGGGGAGTTTATTTTTAAAATAAAGACTAATGCCTAGATAAACCAGCAAGAGCTCTTGGAAGCAGAATCCAAGGAAACGGAGAGCAGTAGCTAGTGTCTGAAGCAAAGAGCCCTGGAACTCTGGCTCCCTCTGGCTTTCTTTGGCTTCCTCTGTGACTTGCTCTGGTTGCTCTTGTTTCTACTCCTGTAGTTTAACTTTGCCTTACCTGGGAGTGGACTCTGGTCCAAGCTCAGATCCTGACAAATAATCCTACCATTCCTCAGAATTCCCTCTCTGGATTTTAACAGACTTGATTGGCTCAGCAATTTTAAGAGAAGGAGTTGATTGGCTAAGTGATTTCAACAGAAGGATCTGATTAGCTCCACTTTTCTCAGGAACCTGCTCAATAGGATTTGCGTGAAGAGCCACAGGGAGCAGCAGATTCCAGTTCCAACTTACTTGGACAATCTCTTCACTCTGGACTTTGGACAGCCACATGAGAAGTGGGGGGCTAGCACCCCAGCCCATGTCAACCATCAATTTCCATGAGATTCTCTCATGCCTCTTATTCCCAGCAGTTTCTCTGCATTGCTGTCCTTCAATCAACAGGCTTTCTTTACGTTCCACATTTTAGCCACACCAGTGAGCATTCCTTCAATGTGTCCATTACTTTCCAAACATCCACCCTGGCCATATCTATCCTTCCATTATATTGTTAACTCTCAGCATTTGGTACCGAGTACATGACCTCAGCTGAAATTCCATGTCTTCTATGCCTTCTTGTCCCCTAATTTCAGTTACCTAATCATAGCCATCATCTTCTTGTGTTGAAAACCACTGCTACAAGGTTTATAGTGACACAGGATTCTGATACCATCTGGTTACTCAAGTCTGTAATTCAGCTAGTGAAATTATTTTTTCATAATAATGGAGGATGATGATCTAATTGAGATCACTTATCATAATCAAACAGAAGAGTCTTCTCAACCAAGTTAAGCCATACCTAGTTTCATGAAATTTTCTATTCTGGCTCACTAATCAGAGACCAGTTGCCCACCTCTGATTCCTGGGGCTCTTCCCCATCGTGCCTCCATTCCTTCGGCCATTTACCAGATGTTTTCTGAACACTTGACATGTGGTCTTAGCAGCCAAGGAGAAGAAGATCCAGGGTTAGTAAAGCAAACAGAAAAGTCCTTGTTTGTGTGGAGACAAACATGAATTAAGTGCTTATGTTACTGACAGAGAATGATAAAGTAAGAGAAGGTCAAAGTGGGAAATGCTTACACAGCCACAAAGTGAAGAAACACGACCTAGACTCGGGGACCCAAGAGGGAACTTTCTTAAGATATTTTCTTTTACTCAGGATAACAGATGAAGTTAGTCAGGCAATGACCAAGGATGGGGGAAATAGTTGTAGGTACAAGCAAACGTCCAGTGGCCAGGGATGGATGTTATAGCCACAGAACCCTGAGAGACCTGCGTAAAGGGAGCCATAATACAAAATGAGACTAGACACGTGGGAAAATGAGCAGCAGATCCCACAGAGCTCTTGAGATCTTGTTAAAAGCTGTGGGCTTGGGCTTGATCCCAAAAGAAGAGAGGTGCCATAGGTGCTTCTAAGGGTGGTATAGACAAATACAGGTTACAGAAGGTGATCCCAGACCCTGATGTTCAAGAACCCCCTTTTGGCTACAAAAACGAATGCAGTTTTCTGGAAGAGGCTGGGAAATAAGGACAGACCGGAAAGGGACTAGTATAAGAAAGACAAGCAGGATGATTGAGTTTGCCACCACTATGGCCAACGTAGGGAGAAGGCAACAGCCTTGTGAGATGCTAGAGGAAGGCCAACAGAAACTGATGAGCCCCTGACAGAGTTAGTATACATTCATATGTCCGCGCAACCAAATGACATAGAGTACCCCATTTGAGAAGAAGGCAATGTCTGCTCTAACTAGGGGATAACTCCATATTAAAGTATGACATTTGGACTGCTACTCCCAAAAGATGCTTAGGTTTGGGACAGCTAGAATAAGGGACTGGAAACCTCAGACACCTCATAGGACCATGGTTTTCAACCTGTAGGCCGAGGCCCCATTGGCAAACTTCTAACTCCAAAACTATTTACATTATAATTCATAACAGTGGCAAAATTACAGTTATGAAGTAGCAACAAAGTAATTTTATGGTTGGAGGTCACCACAACATAAGAAACTGTATTAAGGGGTGGCAGCACTAGGAAGGTAAAGAATTACTGCCTTAAGAGATACATCAAAGTTCATCGTCACCACACTAATGGAATTTATACATAGCCTTCTATTTACTTAGTGAGGAGCAAAATGTAGAAATCAATCAAGTAGGTTGAAAGTATAGAGCTGTATTCAGTTGGCCTGTGTTGTGACAGTCGTCACGAGGTAAGCAGGTGGCACTGTAGAAATGCTGCCCTAGAGACACCCACGCTCCCAGCTCAACAGCGTCACCACTGAAGACGCAGTTTCTAAGAGGAGAGTCTGCTGACCACCACATCAATGTGACCCCCAGAGACTGTTCAAGATGCCAGGTTTCTCTTTCCAAAGAAATTGACACCGACTCCCCTGCCCAATATCCACAAGGTGTTGTTGCCTTAAAGGGAACAGGCCAAGGGCTGCAGATAGCTTTTTCATGTGAGCGAAGTAAAGGTCACTGATGCCAAACAGCTGTGTGTTAGTGGATATAATCTTCCAGATGGCACTGCCATGTTTACATTATCATCTCCACTTCACAGACAAGGAAGCCTAGCCACAGACAGCTGATAAGATCCTCCTAAGTTTCCAAAGAAGCCCTCTGTTTTCTCACAGAAGAAAAAAAAAAAAGTAAAATCCAGGCTAACAGTCAAAACTCAAGGCAGACCACTCAGTTCACAACGTTGGTTCTTCGGGGAACACGGTCATGAAGGTGTGATCACTGTCCTAGTATAAGCCAGTGGAGAGGGCTCTCATCTTGTAGTTAAACCTAGTTCTTCCTCCTAGAGCCCCAGGCCCCCAGAAATAAGACTCAGACTCAAAATATATTTACAACTATCTTGGCCATGTAGCTAGGCTCTCTTCTGACTAGATCATAAATAACTCAATTATGTGTATGTGTGTGTATCTATGTGAGTCTGTGTGTAGGAGTATGTGTATATTTGAGTGTATGTATGAGTGTGTATGAGTGTGTGGATGACTGTGTATATCTGTGTAACTGTGTATGTGTGTATATGACAGTGTATTGTGTAGAAGTATGTATGTGTGTGTGAGTGTGTATACGTGTGTGACTATGTATGTGGGGGGTGAGTGTATGTGTATGTGTGTGTATCTATGTGAGTCTGTGT
>JADRCD010159292.1:0-17775 GCA_019843815.1 Montemys delectorum | reverse complement strand
GTTAGAGAAAGGTTCTATGGAGCTGAAGGGTTTGCAGCCCCTTAGGACGAACAACAATTACTAACTAGTACCCTCAGAGCTCCCAGGGACCCAACCACCAATCAAGGACTATACAGGGTGGGATTGAATGTACTGGCAGCAGGTATATAGTAGAGGATTGCAAATTCGATCATCAATAGGAGTAAAGGACCTCGGCCCTGTGAAGGTTTTGTGCCCCAGTGTAGGGGAATGCCAGGGCCAATAAGTGGGAGAGGGTGGGGTGACAGGCATTGGGAGGGGGGAGGCAAAAGGGGTTTGTTCTTGTTTTTGTTTGTTTGTTTGTTTTGGAGGGGAACCTGGGAAAGGGAAAATGTACATGTAAATAAAGAAAATACCTAATTTAAAAAAAAAAAAAAGTAACATGTGGAATCCTAACCAAAAAAAAAAAAAAAAAAAAAAAAAAAAAAGCTTTTGCAGAGCAACTGAAGGCAGTCTGAAGGAAGGGAGGGTGGCTGTATGGAGCAACAGATTCATCAGTCTGAGAACGCCTGTCGTAAGGAACCTGGTGCTGACTCTTTACCGCTCCCTCTGCTTCCCTGTCTAGAAGTCTACTGCTGGAGAGAGTCTTGGAGCAGCTGCCACTCCAGATGGACATCTAAGGCCATGTTATCCCTGCAATTAGTATAATATACTGGAACATTACCATTAATCCTAGAGTCTGGGCAAAACCATCACACAAAAGTATGCCAAGTTGGTCCTTTATCACACACTGGACACTCAGTAAAAACATTACAAAAAGGTAGGCAGGAAGACAGACAGACAGACAGACTCCCCCCTACACTCACACTCCTCATACTCCTATTTGTTTTCCACACAAAGGGAAAACTAGGGTAGAATAAATCTCTTAATTGTCTTTTGGGGGCCTGGAAGAAGATTTTAATGATGTAATGGCAAGAAAACACAGCAGAGAGAAAATCAAGCTTTTAGAATTGTGCTCAGTTTTGCTGAAGAAAACAGGAAAGATGAGCAAGAAATGAGGCTTAATTTTAATGAAGGGAAATTTGAAGCTAAGTAAAGAAATTGCAGGAAGTGGGAGCACTTGGGATTCAGACAAGAGCAAAGTCTCACATTCCATTGTGATGGACAAGATTTTGTTCTTTAAGATAGAATGTCTGAGTGTAAGAGGCTGAGAGGCAGAAAGCTCTGTGTAACCCAGAAGAGAGGTCTGGAGTCCAGGGAGGGAGGACCCACTTTCTTCCCAGAGAATCTTTGTGGAGGTCGGCTGAGGATGCATCTTTCTCCACAATTCTTGCGATTCTTGCTTCCCTTCCATATGAGTGCTTGGAACACAGGAACGTGCTGCATATCTTGGCAAGGAGTCATCTCCTACTTGAAGCAACTAGATCAGATTTCCCAATAATAAGTTCCTATGACATCTTTAACCCATTAGTGTGTACCCTGTAAAAAATCAAAAATTATATATGTTTTAATATACTAAAAGTATGATGTATGTATAAGCGTAAATACACACATGTATCTTATTTCTCATTCTTTGGCTCTTTGGTCTTTTCTACATTCCAATAGATGTTGGAATTACTTTGATGGGTATATACTTTCATTGACATAGGAAGACAAAAAAAAATCTCCATTTGAGTGTTGGCATTAAAAAACTAATGAAATGAGACAGAGACAGATACAGAGAGAATGTGTGCATTTATACCAGCTTATTAAATCCCAGAGAGATTGTAGATTGCCTTCAAATGATGTAACTCTTCCATTCTAGTATTTGGGGAGACGAGGAGCATGCTGCTGGATACTTGAACCCATGCTAGAAGCTCAAGAGCCCTCCCTAGGAAGGAGGTCTGCAGACTTGGTTCCATGCTCTGAATGCCTCATCAGTGTAAGGATGAAGCTGTACACCTCCCTTATCTCTCTACTCAGACTCCTACCTTGCCTCCCACAGAGTAGGCAAAGATGTAGGAATCTCAGAGTAGATATGATATTGGCAAGTTTGAACTATAAATGCATAAAAAGATGTAGGATGAATGGAGGGTATGTGATACTTTATGTAAAATACACATTAGGAGAGTTATGCCTAGAATATTGTATTTTATCTCTATATACCTAGCATATGACATCATATATACTATTTCTTTCCCAAAATATTGTATATTATTTTGAATATATGCTATAGATATGTAATACCATATATTTTCACATATATTCTCTCCAATAATCTAATAGTGTTATAAACATATAATATTTTTCTATGTACAGTACTATACCAGCCTATAGTTTTTAAATATATTTTATTATATAGTGTTATTGCTATACAAAATGCCATAAACTATGTGTGTTTCCTAGTTTTTTGACAACATGACACAATTAATTCCACTGTGAATGGTGCTGTCCCTGAGCATGTGGCCTTGGGCTGCATTAAGAAAGCAAGCAAGCCATGGATAACAGGCCAGCATCCTCCATAGTCCCTGCATCAATTTCTGCCTCCACATTCCTGCCCTGACTTCCATCAATGATAGGCTATGACAAGAAAGTGTATGTTAAATTAACCCCTTCCTCCCTAAATTGTTTTAATTTATATATTTTATCACAGCAACAGAGATGCAAACTAGGACAGTACTCTCTCACTATTTGATATAATCTATAATTGACTTCAATGTATAAACATGTATCCATACACACATGCATGTACACATGGCTATAACCTGATTTGCTATGACACAAAAGTTGACCTTTGATGCCCTACTGAATTATGAAACAACAGCTTCTTTCAGCTGGAAAGTGGAAGATGGTAGGGGCCAATTGAACAGGAACATAATCAGAGGAGGAACATGGAATTGATTCCCTCACTGGCTGTGATGGCCCATAAGGAGCCCTGCTGACCTGGGGTACAGTCAGAGCTGGTAAGGCTTCTAGGCATACTCTCTGAAAACAATTTCTACCTTTCCTTGGAAATATGGTTTTGTGTAGAAACCAAACTTTTCATTTTACTAGAAGGCCTAGAAAAGTTCAGACCATGTATGGGATAGGCAGGTATCTGACAATTTTCTCAGTGAACGGCAATATAAAAAACACAGATCCCAAACCAAAAACAACAACAACAACAAAAAAATAAAATAAAATAAAACAAACCCCCCAAAATCCCAGAAGCCCTCCAGATAATTTGGTGAGAGCCACAAAATGCTGAAGTAAATCCTTATCAGGAATTTTAATGAGCAAAATAAAATATGAAATCTGTGTGATTAAAATCAAATCTTTCCCCTTCTGCTCAGCGAGCACAGGCTGCCAGAGTGAAGGCACAGGCAGGCACTGGGAGGCCTTTTGTATTTAATTACTGCCAGGATTTTTCTCAGTTCAAAGCTCTTTCTCAAGCCTCCACGGGGCTAATAGAGAACTCCAGAGAGTAAATAAGCTCTTCTCTATGTGATTTGGAGTACTGGACGGCAAACAATAAACAAATGTTGCATGACCCAGGCCAATTTGTCTTACTTTCCATGCCTGCGAGGGTGGGGGTCCCACGTGAATCTAGAGGAGGCAGGCTTTACACTCTCCAGCACCTCCCTTAAGCAGCAGACTCATTACCAGCTATTTTGGCCTCCTTTAGGTTTTCCTAACCCTATGACCTTCAGGGTGTCCTGGGGGTATCCATTCACATAGCATGTGTCACCTAATACCCAGCACTTCCTGGAAGTGAGACTAACTGCTCTGCCTAGATGATTCCTCAGCCCACTTGGAGATGGAGTTAGCATAGCCCCTGCTTTGAGCTCCTTGCTCTGAACTCTAGATGCTGATGAGTCAGGGCTAATGTCTGGGCCCCAAACAATTCTCTTCAGTCCTTACTCACCACACAGTGGTGGTTTTTATGGACATGACTTGGGGGTACATGTTAATATAATTACCATAGTGCTACCTCTCCAGTTGGTACCACCTTTCCGGATACAGTCTGTTCTATTTTACTCTAAGTAGTGATTCTATCTCCCATTTCTGTAACCAAGAGAGTGGGTGTCTCATGTAAGTATCAGAATCGAATAGACCACGAGTGGTCTGCTAAGACGCTCCAGAAATCCAATCTTTTGCTTCTTAGAGGAGAAGGTGATAATTGATGTTTTGCCACCAGACACCCCAGTAGGGAGTTTGAAGCTAGTATAACTTAGGCTTTGGCAGGATGCATTTTCCCAGCTTGTTTGTGTGAATGGGAGTGAAAGTAGTGGGAAGGTTGGACCACAGGTTTCTACATCCCTGGATAGCGGTGGCCAATGCATCATGCAAGCACATCTCTTTCCTGTTATTTAGTTCAGCTCTTGTCATGTGTTCCAATAGGTAACTTTTTGCTTTAATTTTGTCCTTTAATAACCATAACTTAATTTTTATACAGTAGAACTTGTGTAAATATTCACTGAGAAATACAGTATCTGCAATATCTCAGTCATTTATTCAAAGGGGGTTTGTTCTTGTTTTTGTTTGTTTGTTTGTTTGTTTGTTTTGGAGGGGAACCTGGGAAAGGGAAAATGTACATGTGAATAAAGAAAATACCTAATTTAAAAAAAAAAGAAATGTTAGGAGGTAACTGCAGGTCTTATTTGTTGTGGGAAAAATCATCACAAAGATATATATATATTTCTTTAGCATATTCTTAAATATATGGCAGAAATATTTGACTGTAAAAAAAAAAAAAGAAATATTTGTTGAGCAGATGTTATGTGTCTGGCACTAAGCTGATCTCCAGGATACAGCAGGAGGGTAGATGGGGATCTGAAAGCTTGGACAACAAAATGGACATAGAGAATTGAGCAGCTTTTACAGACAGATCTGGGAGCCCTCACTGATGAATGGACAAAGGCAGTGGATAACAAATAGTTCTTGTATTATTGGTTCTAGCAAGTAGATCAAGGATGGAATAGGTACATGACCTGGGAAAGGTAGAAGGCTGCCTACTATGTGTTCTCAGGGTGTTTTATTGTCCGATCTTTAATCTAGTTGCTTAATAAGTACAAACTGGTTTCAACCAGCAAAGGTCTAATATTATTTTTTCAAAATCCAGTTGCTCGGGGAGTGCTTTATTCTTATTAGAATGTCTGGAAAGTAGAGTCCAAGCATTTCTGTTTGTAAAAGATCCTCAGATGACTTTTAGCATACCCACAATGGAAAATACCACTAGCAAATGTGACAGTGAATATGAGAATGTTTGTGGGAATGAGTGTAGGAGAGCAGGGGTAGAGAGAGGTGTACCGTATGGAACAGACTTTAATATTTTTCTGAATAGGGAATAAATAAGTGGGCAAAGCCACTGGATGAGAAAAAAATTGCATGGTCTATCTTTAGCATTAGCCATTGTTTATTAATTTTAGACTATTGTCTACTTCTCTTCTCTTTTTAAAACATTAGCCTTTTGTTCACATAAACAATTGAAGTTGCCATGGTGTGTCAATATATAATCAATGTGTGTGGGCAGTGTGCACTCATGTATTACTTTCACGTGTTTTACTTGGAACTGCAGTTTCTGAGGTGGTTTGGTTCCTATATATCATCCACCTGGAGTCTGCAGTTGCATGCTCTGATCATGCATGCTCATGTTCACTCTCAGGCTTGAAGGAATCACATTGAATCACACTGTTATTTTCATAAAGGTCAGTGCTATGACCCATGGGCTTGAACCTCTCATGGTAATTAGCACGTTGTTCATGTGTTTAGTACAGTTATATGTATGTCAACCAAATTGGAGTTAATAGTTAACCCTCGTTGATATAAGGTGGTAAGGCACATGGAGAGGATTTTCTTTTTCCCTAGAGCACAGCACAGTACTCCTGGACAGAGCAACTGAATTCTGAAATTGACTGTGGACTGACGTTCTCTGAAGGAGCCACATCTACAATGAAGACTCTATGGAGCTAAGCTAACTCCCATGATAGTTGAGAATTAGAATGTTGCAGATAGAGGGACCTATCTTGGACTACCGTTAGTCTCCTTAACAGTTATTTATCACTCAACTCTATATCTGATCTAATAGTCTTTGAACTATCACATTAAACCATTGGAGAATTATTAACTTAGCAGACTCTTAGTTTCTACCAACACAAAGCTGAATATGCCTAGGAATGTTCTCAGATGGCATCTGGAGCCTAGAGAAATGTCTCCCACTTTTCTGTGACCTGATATTCCTACCCATGTTTTTCATGGAATTGTCTGACTTAAGGCTTTCTTCTGTTCTATGACTATAAAAACTTCATATAACCATTTCCATGTTGGAAAATATCCTCCAAATCAACTTGAATGTGTGTTCCTGGATCAAAGTAGCTGGCATTTGACCTAGAATGTCAGCTTATTCCCTTTAGACTGAGGGCTGGGCTTTGCATCTTGTTCATTTCCCCTTATAAAATAAATTCCACTAAGGTAGGAATAAAGAAAACACTTTAGTACAGACACACATACATACACAAACCTATACTAGTCTACCCACATATATTCATATATATATAGACTTAGATACACACATGTACTTATACATTTACATATATGGTCATATATACTAAGTGTGTGCTTGCTCAGCTTCATATGTGCTGACAAGTCTAATATGGTCTATCTTTCAATGTATCATCCAAAGTAACTATGAATTGAATCAATTTGACTAAAATCAATGCTCTTTTGTAGCACTGCTTAAACTCTAAGTGGAAGTGAAGGCTTTGAAGCTGTTTTCCCTGAGTAAATGAGGCACTTGGGGAGCTTTTGATGGTATCAGGAGCCTGTGGCTTCTCCCCTGTCCAAAGAGGTACCCTCTTTCCAGAAGCTGGGAAGTAATTAAGGAGCAGACAGAGGAATAAATTACAGGTTCTAATTTTTTACAAAATATTTCTCCCCTCCAGATCCTCAACACCACACATGTTTTTGTCCCCTGACACCTTAGTTATGATCATAGTGGTGGCAGATACTGCTACCTAGGTCATAGCAAGGCAAAGGCTGGCAGGTGATTTAAGCCTTTGAAAAAGAGACTTATGTGGTTTCCTGGTGCCCTCTCTTCCTCAAATGAGGATAGATCTCTTTCTTTGTGTTAGCTAGCCACAAGACTGGCCATAGCCTCAATCCAAAGCCAGCCTAGCCTGCTCTCATCATATCCAGAGAATACAGCCAGACACAGAGCCCCACAAAACCCTTTTGGACAGTTCACCTGGTAGAGTCATTGTTATGAGAGAAAGAAGAGGTGGTATGGGGCTAGGAAAAGCATCCAGTTGTAACTGTAGGGTAGCTACTCTCCTTTATTAGCCCACTGGGAGTTTTCAGAGAAGACCATAATTTCAAAGTGTTTATTTTTTGTACTTATAAAATGCATGCTTTATTTGGATTTGAGCATTCAGGCATATTCCTTTTAATTTGTGAAGGAGGAAGGCAATTTGTATTGTGGTAAGAGCTAACATAGATATCTGTGATTTGGACTCTGGTACTTGCTGCATGATAACTTGTATACAACAACCACTGTGGTACTTACTGCATGCAAATCATCTCATTTAATTACAAGAAACTGTGTCAGATGGGGTTACTGCTAGTATTTTATATGTAGGGAAAGATAATCAGAGAAGAAAGAATCTCAAAGTCTTTACATAAAGTGAGTGGGAAACTAAGATGTAAAACCAGCTCTGCCATGCTAACTACAGGAATGTAGGATCCAGAAAGTAACTCTTGGAAAGGAGGAGGAAGAGAGGGGGTAGAAGGAGGAAGCAGAAGGTAACCATCCAAGTTCTCTTCCAAGTAGATTGTTAATTAAATTTATCAAAATAAATGACATTCTTACAAATCAAGTGTGTTACCCAACGAGCCTAGGTACATATTAGGAGAAAATACAATTTTAATAATTCCAAACAATCAGGTAAAGTGAGAAAATGGCTCCTGAGCAATACATCTCTTCAGCATGCTTTGATGAGACTAAAGCTTCTCTACCCCATTGGTATTCATGTCACATAGAGGATGAGGCTGATTCAAAGCCAGCTTGTCTGAGGCATTTCCTGGGAAGCTTTCAAGGTGAAAGAACATGAGTCCATATTAACTCCATGCAAATGTCTTGGAAATTCTAGACAATGATGTTTTCTCTCACACAACAGATGGATTAGGCCAAAGACTCCTGTCAGACCTATGAAGTCATGGGGCCCCTTTTTCCTAGCCTTACATCTACGAGTCTTCAGCTGTAAGCTGGGTGCACTTGTGACTCTGTTTCTTGCTTTGAATATTTCTGAACTCACTGGGCAAGTGAAGCTCGGTCAGCTTGAAGTCAGTCTCAGGGTCAGAGAAAAGAGAAAATCTGCCCAAGAGAGAGGATGCAAAGCAAGAGGCTGTTTTGGCTGGGTAATGCACACTGATCTGGGTAGCTGGAAGATGCAGAAAATAAGCCCCACCATCAATTACAACAATGCTTTAGTTTTGTGTGTACTCTTCCTTTAGGAAGATTGTTTAACTGTCTGGCATTAGGGACAAAACATTCAAGCCATCTTGGAAAAATGAAATTTAGTATGGAATTTGCATCTCATTCAGAGCTCCAAAGAAGCTGCTTGCAGTTGAAGAGGGGAATTGGACAACAGCTGGGTGGCCTGTGAACTGTATCCAATGCAGCTACTTCAGAGGCAGCCCTGGTGATAAAGGATGCTCTGATTTTCCATTCACAGGCATCTCACCTGGGTGCATAACTCGGCTGGGCTGTTTGAATGTCTTAGCTTGTCAACAGGATGTGCCATGAATTTTAAAGAGCAAGCACTGATTAATGTCCTGGGTTAAAATGATCAGGTTGGAAGAAAAAATAAAAGGCACAGCATCTTAGACCAGTGAAATCATGAGATTTCGAGCAAAGCCTGCTTGAATATCTAGAATGTATTTGATCCAGCTGTCTAAGACTGTGAACTCTACAATGTGTTGACTGGAGCTCTTTGTGATCATATGGTTCTAAATGAGAGGGTGCTTTAAGTAGATATTTTCAAAAATGAGCCAGAGCCAGAAAGTCGTTGGAGGGATATAAGAAGCTTTTATTCAGAACTATTCATTGCAGGGTACAGGAAAACAATTTGAGTCTTTTAAAGCAGCAAGGATGGGGTCGGCAGGATGGCTCAGTTGGTAAAAAAAATCTTGCTGCCAAACTTACTTGATAGCCTGAGTTCAGTTTCCAAGATTCACATGAGGAGAATGTTGACTCCCTTAACCTGTTCTCTGCCCTCTAAATGTCCACCATGGAATGTATGTGCTCATGAGAGCATGAGTGCATATACTAAATAAATAAATAAAAATGATTATTCAAAAACTATCAATATAGAACTTTGCTTAACAACAAATATATCTTGGACAAGGAAAATTTGTAGTCAAAGAGCAATGTGGAGATCACTGGGTAGAAGAATATCAGTGGGAGTATAAGGGTAAATGGGATTGTGCCAAGCTTAAGGTAGACCAGAAAGCCTGAGTATCACTTTAAATGTGGTGCAGGGTATAGAAGCTAATCTGATACTGAAGATGATCTAGATACAGAGGGAATTTTGGTAAAAACGGCATTTTATAAGGATGTGTACAGTTAATCCTATGATGTAGATCAGGATTCTGATATTTAGATAAGCAAAGAATCTTGTGTCAACTTGGAGGTTTGTAGTAGGTGGTAAAAGAGTAACAACTTGGTTCTTGTAAAATATCTAGAATGAAGCATTTGCTACAAAGTTTGAACCAGCATGCCATTCATGGCACCTAATGAACACTTCCTCAGACCTCTTCCAGGTGCCAAGTAACCTATCTGATCTTCAAGTAACCTCTCTCTCTGATTTTCAGTCTTCTCATCTGAGAAAGGGAATAGTGATAGTCGAATCTCCCTCTTACATTGCTCTGAGGATTAGATCTACTTAGTCCTTAGAAGGGGTTTTGATAATAGACCCAAAGAGCACAGTCTGTAGCCACAATCTCTATTAAAAAACAAAAAACTGGTAACATGAGCTTGCAATAGGGCTATCAAGCCAGCATGGACATGGGCAGAAAGGGCTTTTCTGCTTGGCTCTGGAAGTTGCTGCTGTGTATATAAATTAAGAATACAGGTCCCACCATTTAAGATGCTGATTAATGTGTAACCTTTGTCTAATTTTGTTGTTGTTGTTATTTGTGGTGGTGATGATGGTGGTGTATATGTGTGTTTGTGATTGTAAATGGCACTAAGGACTATGCATATTCTAGGCAAAGCCTCTATCACTGAATAACATCCCCATTCCCACTGTTTCTCAAGATTTTCTTGAGACAGAGTCTCCCTAGGTAACTCATTTATTCTATAATAAATGGTTTACAAGTTTTAAAATATCTCTGAAGTGGTGATATGCCCTTGGTAGTGTGTGGCAGGCTAATTAAAATATTTTCCCCTTAAATACTTAGATTTTTTAAAAATTTTAAATTGTTTTTTTTTTATAAGAAGTTTGGTTTTAGTCTTTTTATAAAAATCTTTATTATTTAAAACACACACACACACACACACACACACACACACACACACACACACCAGCGAAGTTAATTGGATTCAAAGACTGTATAATGCAGTGAACTTCTATATAGTTAGATGTCAAGGACCAGCTTATTTTGTGTTCTGCTTCAGCTAGCTCTCCAGACACCTTTGTAGATAACTTAGTTCTTGCAGACCAAAACCCAGTCTTTTATTTACATATCAATTCAATATTCAATCATTATCCAGGTTCTTTTTGATTATCCTATGAATCAGCATTTTATTACCTTAGCTCCTTGATTCTTAGAAAAGGATGGCACCTACATTTGTTTTTGTAACATAGCAAATGAATTCAGAGATCTGACTACCTTTGTAAGCACAGACAATAAGCTAGCTGGGTGGGATCCCATCCTGATTACAGCATTCCCACCATACCTGGACCTAAACTCATTCTGTCCCAGGCTGACCTTGAACTCAGAAATCTTCCTGCCTTTTGTTCACTGATCCGTGAATCTCTTTATTTCCTTTCTTAATATCTTTCTGACAAGCTGGTTCATTTCTACAACTGTCTCTGTTCTTTTAGGTCCTTGAAGCCCCTCAAATAATTTGTATTGTATCCTTATATTTTACATAGTTGAGATTTCTGAACTTTTGTTTTCAGAGTTCTTTCCTACAGCTTTAAGGGCTGTCCTGAATGTTGCAGCATTTACCATTTTGCTGGGAAACATTAGACATACCATTGCCTCCCCAACTCATGCTGCTTTTAATTAGCATGGAGTCATTAACCTTGGCAGGGAAAACATGCCTCGATAACTTTGGTGGGGAGAATATCAGCACTACTGGAGGTCCTGTTGGTTGTACTTCAAGGACAAGAAAACATCATGTTATCACTTCCAAGGCCATGCAGGACTCTACAGGTAGAGAAGTCATTTGACACAGAAGCTGTGGAGTTTCTCATTGGATTTTATGCTTTTACTATCAAATATATTTTATGTATCCATCCATCACCTAAAAAAAATCCATGAAAAATTTAGAACTAGAAAATCAGCTTTATATTTTCATTTATAACTTGTGTCTATTATCTGCCTTTAGTCCTTTCTCATCCCCTAATCTTTAGTCCCTCTTGTTTTATTTCCTACATGTTGTACTATATTAACATGTGTATTTGCATATATGCCTATACATACATACACATTTGGCTAGATTCCACATATGCAAGGTTTTTGAGACTGTGTGGCCTCACTTAATATTATAAGCTCTAAGTCCATCCATTTTCCTTCAAATTTTGTGACTTCACTTTCCTTTAGAGCCAAATTGTACCCATATGGCTACCCAATTTGTCTCTAAAGGAAAGTGAAGTCACAAAATTTGATATACAGATAATCTAATATATGTATATAAATTTATATATAAGTATATGTATGATATACATATATTTGGATATGTATACATACACATACATATATATGTATATATACATAATTTTCATTATCCTTTTATCTGTTAAGTTTACACTACATTGATTCTACTTCTTTGCCATAGTGAATGAAGCAGCAATAAAAGAGGATTTATGTCTTATACATAATTATTGCTCTTAAAACAAAATTTTAAAACAAAATTAAGGTTTAATGAAACACAATAATTCAACTGAGTTTGGGAAAAGAAACATCAAGTATTGAAAGAATGTTCATGTGAGTCTGGGTGATAAAACCATCATTTCTTTAATAGCTCAGGATTTTTCTAGTAGTAGCTATTTTCTCATTTGTAACCCACATAGGCACATTTGTGGCATATTGTATTTGTGCTAATGAATCAAACAGGAGTGTGGTCTCTAAGGCCAAGTGTTAGGAATCATAAGCTGTGTTTTCTAATCCTTTATTGTCCACAAAAGGAGATTTGGAAGTGACTACTGCCTTTGCTTTAAGCTTTTTGTCCAAAATGCTTGTATAACTTGCCTGGCTTGATCATTTCCTCTTCTCTACATAGGCCTCATTGCTCTTGCTCCTGTTCAGAAAAAGGGAACACAGCCCTGTCTCAGCCAACTTCACACTTGCCTCCTCTTGCTAGAAGGCTCTTCCTGTCCTCTCAAATTCCCATGGTCTTCTCACCCTTCCACTTGCTCCCCTCCTCCCTTTGACATTTTTTTTTTTTTAAAAATCTAGCATTACTGCTGTTTGTAACACTCTGCTTAGATCCTCATTGCTGTCCTTTTCAGAAAAGACACAGTACACAAAAGCAACCTTGAGTATGTTGTCCTTGCTCCATTTTCAACTCTTGACCTGTACTTGCCACATAATAGAAGCTCAACAAACAGCTCTGGTTTTATTCCATCAGGGACTTGAGTATTAATTCTGAATCGTGTCTGACAGAAAAGAGGCTGAAACAGTGTAAGATGGGTTTAGAGCTCACAGTTTCAAAGGTGGGGAACTTTGTTCTGAAGTGGTTTTAAAAAGAATAAGACTTCCTAGTTCAACTCGTGGGGAAGGGGTGCTGTCCAAATGCTAACCTGATGTATACACTGCTCATTCTCCAAAGAAACAGTCCATTCAGTGGTCAAAACTATTTCATGAGCAAATGAGTTTCACAGCCCTCAAGTTAACATAATGTCACAAGAATAATATGTCCAATGCTGATGGGGCCAATTGACTTTTATTGCCATTAGATTCCACTTTAGAAACTGCACATGCATTAAGATTCATATTTTAAAAGAGGAGAGGTAGATGTATGACTTTTCTAGGCCCATTTAAGGTCTTCATTTTTTTTTTAAGGTTAAAAAAATACTTAGTGAAGCAGCGCTGGAGAAAGGTGGAGGAACATGCATAAAATTTTAGTGAACTACCAAGGTTCTCTCTTTATCTTATTCAGCTAGGTTTTTTTTGTCTTGATTGAGTTTATAGTTTGATACTTTCCTACATGTGTGCACATGCATAGACACATCAGACCCCACACACCACACAGCATACCAGATATACCATACACATCACATACCCTTGCATACACCACACATACACATACATATGATACACAGATCATGCCGTATACACACATGTATGCACATACACCACACATACACACATACACATAAATTCAATATATAAGATAAGCATATACCATGCTCTTGTACATATAGAAATATGCACATGTAACATATAAACACACATGCACACATGTGGATACACACAACACATTGCAGAAATCTTATATGCCACACATATAATGCCATTAAAATGTATACCACATATGGGGTTACTACACACATAAACACACTCATGCACACCACGTACAGGCACGCACACATACACCCACCACACACAGGCACACACATGCTGAGGTGTGGTTTTCGAGGTCCTATCATGTTTAGCAAATATTTCAGATGAAGCGATATGTTCATCTGTTATACTGATTGCCAAGAGTTCAGTGCGACAACAAACATTATTTGGGGACAGAAGCTGCAATCACAGCCCACTCTCTTCACTGCCTGCAGTGATGAACAGACGCATGTTAGTTTCCCCCAGCAATGTCAACGATATGAGAGCTGTGGAGTCCAGGAGTATTCTTGTCACAAACAACATGCCTGATGGCTCTGGGCTGGACACAACTGAGACAGTTGGCTATGGAGAAGTTATGCCATCCTGGCCTCCAGGCTGCAGCCTGCAATGGTTGCAACAATAGCGAGCTTTGGGGAATGTGGCTGTGGCTGTAGTATGAAATGGTGACAGCATGAGCTTTACTTTTCCTGTTTATGATGGAGGAAAGCATGTAAAACAGTGGTAAGAGATGGCTTTGGCTACAGACACCCTGAGCTACCCACTGCTTAATGAACAGCGTATGGAAGCCAGCCCACATTTCCAGAGCATAGAAATTCTATTAAGGTTTCAAAGTTTTCTTAAAGGCATGTGTAGGCAACTCTCTCTCTCTATCTCCCTCACCCTCTCCTTCTCTCTCCATCCCCTCTCTCTTGTGCAAGCATGCAAACGTGTGTACACACACACACACACACATACATTCACACACATTTATAACCTCCTCACATTTTTATTTGGCCCGTTTGAAATTGCTTAGTTTTGTTATGAAGTTTAGTGTTCTGTGTAGAAGGTAGCTTACTAAATCCAATGAATATTTAAAATGTTAGTTTTTATGATGTTCAAAATCATATCCTTATAGAGCCCTTCAAAGCATTATGCTGGATTTTATTATAGCCATAATAAAATTTTGCAGACCTGGTGGCTTAACACCTATGGATTTTTTTAAATGCTACATGTCAGGAGTCTAGCTAGGAGGTTGGTGTTCATGGGCAAATATTGGCATATTAGTTGGATTGTGGCTCTATAGAGTCCGAAGAAAGGGTCAGTTTCTGCATTTATTTTATCTGCTGTAAGACATCTTATACTCTTGGCTCCTGACACCCTTATTCATACCTCACACCAATATATATAATCTGGCTTCAGTTATCATATCACTTTCTTTGATACCATCCTGGAAAAGCTTGGAGATGTTTCTGAGGACCCAGGTGAGATAATTGAGCCATTGGGTAATGGCCTCAAGACCTCAATTTGATGTGCACCATTGTGCAAACTGCCATTTCCCACACAAAGTAGTAATCATGCAATCATGGAAGGAGACTGTGGATTTGCTTAGGGAACATTAACATGCCTTTTAAAGCTACATAAGAAACTAGCATTATTAATTGAAGTCTATCTCCATAATTTTAAGGATGCCAGCTTTGGAATCAGGCAGATCTGAATTCAAATGCTGACATCTTCATTTGTGTATCCACCTACCCATTCATTCCTTCATTCGTTCATATCACAGGATTTACAGAATGCCTACAAAAGGCAACTTCTTCTTCTAAGTCCTGTGACTGAGACACACTTGCTTATCCTGACACATTGTATTGCAATACAGGAAACAGACCAGACACACATGGAAATACATCATGTAATGTCAGTGTGTGATAATATATAAGTAAATGAGGATGAAACTTTGTGCCATCCAAGTATAGAAATTGTTCATGGTAGTTATGTGTTCATTCATTTATTCATTTATCTCTGTCACCATCAAACATGTCCTTGGAAGGCTTAGAGGGAACCAGACATTATAAAGAGACTGGCTATAAGGATACTTACTGTTTGGTCACTAATATACATCTGTGAGAGACAATATTTTCTTCACTTCTGGATGAGAAATGCATGGGTCCAAGAAGTTGAATGATTTTTACATGATGTTTCCTCACATGTTAGAGCAAGCAATTGAACTCTGGATTCTGGGATGCCATTAACCATGGAGTTTCAAACATTCCCTTTATTCTTATACACCTGAGTATATCATCTTCCTTCCCTCTCTTCTTCCTTGTGCATTGTAGGAGGGAGAATAATACCCTGAGCTGGGGTTTAAAACCCTTCATTTTCCTCCAGTCTTGAGATAATGTGATTTCTTTGAGCTTCCACTAATTTCCTTTTGATCATTATGGGACTGTGCTATCTTTGATCAATCACTTAAATCTGTGTTTACACAGGCTTAGCCGAGGGACGAGTTGGACAATTACCCATGCCTCGGAACTAATTTCAACAGCCCACTCGGGGCTGCAGCTCTTTCTCTATTATTTCATTCTCTGCTCTAATGCAGAGCCTCGGGACACACAGGCTGGGTGAAATGAAACGGAGGAGTGACTCTGTCATGTGTGTGTCCTCTGCAGTGAAGGGAAGTCTGGGTTGGGTCTTGTTTTTTTGTTTGGAGAAGTACATATTTCTTCTCTTGGAGAAAAGATGTGTCATGTTACCTACAGACATGTAGTACTTGAATGTGTTGGCTGTAAAATATTTGAAAGGTATTTGGACATAGATGAATTCTCAACCTATACAAAGTAAAAGCATTTGACACATGAACCATCAACTCACCACCTTCTTTAATGGCCATTCTATAATGTGATTACATGTATTATATATGTATATGCATGTATAATATTTTTCTGTCTTTGTTCCCAAGACAGAATTCTGCTCCCAGTGGTAGTTAGTGAACCCACTCAATATAAACTGTGTGTCTGCTCTGTGGTCCTCTCCTTTTCTCTGTATTATCACCTTTTAACAGAGCAGCTCTAGGACATCACTCTCACAAATGATGAATTATGTGTACTACCCTCATATATTGCCACTGCCTATGCTCAACTGCCTGTTGTGATCCTGATGTCTCAGTAGCTTCATAACCTGTTCTTTGCTTCTCCTTTGCCCTAGACCCTGGACTGTAGTGGACAGAGCCCTTCCTCCTATCTGCTGCTAGGCTGTGTTTACCCCGAGGGTTATCAGCCTGTTGACACTATCATATCCTTCTCCCTTGTTTTCATGCCACCCAATCACACACTTCTTAGAACCTGTTTTCTCTCTTCTTCTTTGGAGTGCCTTTCATTGGTAGCTGGGTTTGACTCGATCAGCCCATTCCATTGTCCCTGAGCTTCTGTTTGGATGCCAGCTGGAGTTTTTGCTTTCAGAATCTTAAGACTCCATCACTAATGATCCTGTTTTGCTTGCCTGCAATCTCTAGAAAGTCGAGCCAAATTCTCTATGTATCCAACAAACTGTAGGGAAAGCAGTATGTTATGTAACAGGAAGAATAAGTAAGAGCTCTGCATCTTCTCTTCTGGCTTTGCATCATGTGTTCTTCCACTTAAGCATCTCACCTCCCCAGTGTCGACCTCAAGGAGAACTCTGAGGGAAAAAAATGCCAGTAAATGCAAAAATTACAAATTAGTAATCCCCAGCAATGCGTTAAAATGATGTTTCCCTTGCAAGTGTTAGCTTGAAAAAATCTGCACTGTGAGGGGAGGAGGAGATATCTAGCTCATCAGTGGCAGAGCAGGCTTCGAGCACAATATCCTACTAAATGACACGCATAAGGAGTTGGAGCTTGTAATACCTTTTATATTGCTGCCTGCCATCTGGTTGGCAATTGTTAAGCCTGAAATATTCAGGTAAGCTCTATTTTCTCAAATAGTGTGATGTGATAGGGATCCCAGCGCCACCCGTCTTTTTAAACATCATTAAATTTCACTGTTTTTCAGAAGAAAGCAAACTACATTAGCAGGATGTTTGCACAGCACACAGCATCACTTGGAAGTGCTGTGTTACAGAGGTGGGACTTCTGCCCTGGGAGGAAGGAAGAGTGATACTTCATGTTTTGTTTGTGCCTGCAGTTCATGATGAAGGTTGCCATTTGACAAAGACTCTTGCTTTCTATCAGGCTGGGGAAGCATCCAACTCTGCCCTAGAAAGAAATACATGCCTAAGTGTTGAGCTAGGACTGTAGGAGTTAAGAACTACATGTCTTATCTGTTTTTCTAAATGTTG